>SSNS01000132.1:210588-508088 GCA_006937985.1 Aphyosemion australe | reverse complement strand
AATTCCATCAAATCACCAAAAAGGACCTGAAGACTAGACTAAAAGAGACGTGTCTTTTATTTTAATTCACAAGGAATTTTGACTCTTTTTTATAATCTGCAATAATCACTGTTTCTAATAGCAACAGTTTCAAGGTCAAAGGTTGAGAAATTCTTAAAGTACATCTACTAGTTTCTGTTCTAGAGCATAGGTTAAAAACAGCTCAATCACAGGTAGAAAAGGGAGTCGTACTGTACAGCCAGTTTCTTGATGTAATTGACGTCAAATATTGCAAGTTATTTACGTTTTGATTGCATTTAGGACAAAAATGTTTAATTTAAAGTGGTGTGTAAATTTATTTCAGTTTTATACAATTTAAGTGTTCAGGTTACATTTTAAGTTATTTACATTTCCTGTTTCTTAAAGTCCTAGTTCACTCTTTTTTTTCAACACATTTTTCAGTGGTCTCTAGTATAAATGAATGCTATGTGAGTTGATCTCTGTGGGAAAATAGAAGAAGAAGAAGAAGAAGAAGAAGAAGAAGAAGAAGAAGAAGAAGAAGAAGAAGAAGAAGAAGAAGAAACTAACTTTTATATAGCACCTCTCAAGATAAAAATCACGAGGCACGTCACAAAAACAAAAAATAAAAATAAAAAAATTAATAAACTATTAAAAAATATCATTAAAAATGGGAAAAGTAAAATTTTATTTAAAAAATGTGAGGAAAGGGAAAAAGAAATTATTAAGAAAAGGGTAATCAGTGGATCCTGTGAAGGGCAGTAATGGTAGAAAGAGCAGAATGAAGAGAAGGTAGTGATGAAGAATCATCAGAAGGTCACACCAAAGCCAGCCTGAACAGGTGAGTCTTCAGCTGCTTTTTAAAGGAGACCACTGAGTCACTGATCTCAGGCTCAGGGGGAGAGAGTTCCAGAGTCTGGGGGCCACAGCAGCAAATGATCTGTCACCTTTGGTCTTTAGCCTGGTGCGCTGCACAACCAGTAGGCTTTGATCACTGGACCTCAGGGCCCTGCTGGGGGTGTAGGGACTGAGAAGATCACCAATGTATGATGGTGCTTGTCCATGTAAGGCCCTAAAAACCAGAACCAGGATCTTGAAATGAACCCTGAAGTTAACCGGCAGCCAGTGAAGCTGGAAGAGAAGAGGGGTGACGTGGGTGTGTTTGGAGGACTTGGTCAGAAGCTAAACATAGGTATTCTGGACCACCTGTAAACAGTTCAGGGAGGTTTTGCTCAGACTAGTGAAAAGCCAGTTGCAGTAGTCCAAGCATGAGGAGATGAAGGTGTGGATTACAATCTCAAGTTCAGAGCGGGACAGAATGGGACTCAGCTTAGCAATGTTCCTGAGATAGAAGAAGGAAGAGCGAACAAGAGAACTGACATGAGAATCCAGGGTGAGAGCTGGGTCAAAGGTCACACCAAGATTCCTGACAGAGGGTTTGGTGTGAGAAGCAAGCTGACCAAGAGAGTCTCTGACTTTGGGAACCAGCTTGTCTGGGGCACAGATGAGGATCTCAGTCTTATCTTCATTCAGCTGTAGAAAGCTCCCAGCCATCCAGGTTTTAATAGAGTCTAAGCAGGTGTGCAACAGCTGCAGCCGACATCTCATGGAGCTTAAAGGAGATGTACAGTTGGATATCATCTGCGTAAAGATGGTAGGAGATTCCTTAAAAAGAGCTCAGGATATGCTAAAGAGGGAGCAAATAGAGGAAGAACAGTAGAGGCCCCAGCACAGAAATGTGTGGGACACCATGGGTGAGGGAGGTGAAGGAGGACAGGAACTTGGAAATGGACACAGAGAAGGAACACAGATAAGAGGAGAATCACTCCAGAGCAGTTCCTGATCGGCCTACTCAGTCTCTCAGCTTATCCAGTAGCAGGTGATAGTCAACAGTGTCAAAGGCTGCAGTCCAGCAGAACCAGAACAGAACAGTTCCCTGCATCACTGTGAGTCAGAAGGTCAATAGAGACCCTGAGAAGAGCTGTTTCAGTAGAATGAGCTCTACGAAAACCTGACTGGAAACTATCGTAAATGTTATGCTCATCAAGAGCAGATGTGTGTTGTTTAGCCACAACCTTTTCTAAGATCTTGGAGATGAACGGTAGTTTAGAGATGGGTCTGAAGCTGCTATGGAGAGATGGATCAAGATTGGGTTTTCTAAGAAGCGGGTGGATTACAGTGTTCTTAAAATTAGCAGGGACTTGACCAGAAACCAGGGAAGCATTAATTATGGAGAGCACACTGGGACTGATGAACTGAAAAGTATTTTTAAACAAAGATGAGGGTAAGATCTCGAGGGGGCATGCAGATTTTTTCATGGAGTTAACTAGTCTGGTTAGCTCAGGCAAGGAAACAGGAGCAAAGCTATCTAGGATGACGGGTCAGGTTGTAGTCGGAACAGGCAGAGATGAGGCTGAAGTAGAGATGCTAGATCTAACCTTATTGACTTTATCCTCAAAGAAAGACAGGACTTTTCACAATCTCCCTCAGAGTGAATGGAGGCTGTAGGTGAGGCATGAGAGACAATGCTGCTGCTGGTGTTAAACAACACTTTGGGATTCTCTTTGCTCTGGGACACCAGGTTGGAGAAATATGCAACCCTTGCATCTCTGACTGCAGAGTTAAAGGAGGTTAGAAGATCCTTTAGATGCAGCAAATGGACATGGAGACCAGTTTTATTCCACAAGCGCTCAAAAAAATCTCCAGTGCTCCAGTTTCATAAAGTAGTAGTCAGTGGAGAGGGGAGTAGAAAATGGCTTGATTTGGAGTCTTACTCATATAGACATATATTGATAGATCCCCTTTTGGGCGCTTGGGTGCAGGAAATGCGGCGACCATCTTAGATCGATCATCCTATCATCAGACACGAACCATAACAGCAGCAGTAAACACGATGCCGTAGCTCTGTGCAGCTAATTCTTGCTCTAATCAGCGGACCAAAGCTCAGGGGATTACTTTTCTCAAGTAAGTTTGAACATTTTTGTTGTTTGTATTTTGTGAATATAACTTTGCTGTACTGTATTTACACCACCAGTACCTCTTAGTCAGCTAATATTAGCTACATGTATACTGCTAGTGTTCCCCTGACAGTGAAGGCTAAATGAGACTTTAATAGTCACAGCTGGAACAAGAATGCTGCTGTACAAATCTAGCTGGGAAACTTGGATCACGTTTTCATGGTAACTGCCCTATGCATCAGTAAGAAAACTATCCTCATAAAACATAAAATAAAAATAATCTTTGCATGAGCCAGTATAGAAATATTTTGTTAGACCACGTTACACTTGAGACAACCTCTGCCTTCAAATCAAATCAATCTCTCTTGGCTCCTTTGATCAGGGCATTATGGCTAGTGTGGGGGGGGTATCTGAGTTTGGGGCGTTTCCTAGAGTGGGTTCATTGGGAGTATGGAGCTGGGGGGCTGTATCATGCTGTTTTACACCTCTCAGACCAAAGATAGGCACAATTTACGATCAAATATTACCGCTGACACTATTGAGATATAATTTTTTATGAAATACGTTTTTTTTGTGAGCCATTATTTCAACCCAGAAATAAGATGCCTGGATTCGATGAAACCAAGCTTCCCCTCCATGTGAATTCCACAATAGTATACAGCCACAGACCAAGAGACCGCAGATTCACGCATTCCACTGATGCACCGTCATCTCCCACTCAGCCCTTTAGAAATCATTAGAATCCTGACTATAACTTCCAAGGCTCTACATGGTCAAGCTCCTCCTTATATTACTGAACTGTTTATATTTTTTACTCAGTAACGGACATGATTGAAAATGTAGCAGAGTACAATACTAAAAAAAACATACTCAAGTAAAAGTAAAAGTACAGACTTTAAAAATGACAAAGTATAAGTACACAAAAAAGCTAGTCAATTACAATAACACAAGTAAATGTAATTAGATATTTTCCACCTCTGCCACTATGATAAACATGTTACAATAAATGCTAACCAGGTATAGCTCTTTTCTGAGGTGTAAATGTGGATTGCCATAAAGCGTGACTTTGTGAGACTTCAGGGCAGCGGTCGAGAGAGGCTGAAGTTGCAAATGGGGTACCCAGCACATAGGGAGAAGAGGGGGCTGAGACTTTTCATTCACCCTGTGAAGGAGTCATTTTAGCACCTACAGACATAAAAAAACAGGGCAAACCCCACCCATTGTTTTCTAAAAGACTGTTATGAAACCAAATGGGCGGTTCCCACCACCGCCATCTTGGCCATGTCACACATCTCGTCACACCCAGACAATCCAAAAATGGGAAAAGAGGTGGAGCTGAGAGTGGGGCTGTGAGGGTGGGAGCAAATGATTGACACCCATAAACGCTAAACTAATGTAGCTACATGCTAACCCAACGCTAACACGGAGGTTGGAGACAACAGGGGCAGCTACGAACTACCTGAACTAACCTGAAGCTAACGGAGGTTTTCGGGAGCTTTTAGCCAGAAAAATGCAGTTGAGTGACTCAAAAGTGAAGCAGCATCAACTCTAAGAGCTGCAATGTTTTTGTGGTCTCCCTCAGAGAGCTCTACAGGCAACTAGTACTACTACAGCCTCGCGTGGGAGCCGGACAAAGCCGGGCGGGCTGCGCGGCTTGGCTGTCCCGTCACGGGACACATTTTTAAATTAAAGGCAGGGTACGTAAGTTGGAATTGTTAAAATAACTTTAAAAATGCTTAAATGTGATCATCTGACCCTGTTCTATGAGAAAAAGTAAGTCATCTTTCATATTTTATTTTTCTCCTAAGTCTCTTCCCTGGTTTTACAGCTGAACTAATCATTTCTGCAAGCCTACCACGTTGACCAATAGCGCTGCATTTCCGATGTTCTCTCTCTTGACTCGGCTTTTCCTGCATGTGCACGTTAGGAGGCGTGGCTTTTGGCTCATTCAGGAAGGCCGGGGATAGAGTAACAGCCTTTCAAATTTTAAAATCTCCCCCCCCTTGCTCTGATAACATCAACTTACGGACCCTGCCTTTAATGGGCCAAATCCGTCATTTTTCACAGCCACATCTCTGGCATTTATAACAAACCAAACCGTTTGAAAATCTGTTGAAAATTCATTGACACCAATGTTACGAAAGGGGGCAGCTGTCCGAAGTAAGATGGCCGCCGCCTATGGACGTTCATCCAATTGACGAATAGCGCGGGTAAGTCTTCTAGCAACATATATGATATCTATGCTTGGCACCTGCTGGCTCAAGAAAATGATTTAAAAATATGAAAAAGTTGCTTAGTATGCCTTTAATACATCAAACTTTTTGCACACATTTTCTGTGTAATGCTGCTATAGACAGTTCATGTTTTCCTGTAGATTTCATGGAACAGTATGTTGGGTATGTGTTCATTTTTACAAGAATATAAGAGTGGAGAAAAGGTTGGTGACTTGAATTAATATGTTCTGAATTCATTTGAAAGTATGAAGAAGCTACGATGTGAGAAAAAAACCCTGAATGGTGAAAAAAATGCATCGGAATAACGGTATTCATGATAATTGTTTCACAATCGAATCGTAGGACCCTACATTTGAAAAAAATCGAATCGCGAGGTAGGCCTACCTAAGATTGTGCACCCCTACCAATGAACACAGCAAAATAGACCACACAGTGGATAAAGGGGAAAAAGTAAACGTCTTCATGTGGCCCGTCAGAGCCTAGACCTAAATACCATTGAAAATCTGTGGAGAGATTTGAAGATTGCAGTCCACCAGCGCCTACCATCCAATTTGACCGAACTTGAACGATTCTGTAAAGAAGAGTGGGCAAATATGGCTCAATTTAGATCTGCAAAGTTGATAGAGCAGTATCCCAACAGAGGCTGGTATTAAAGCAAAAGGGGGTTTAACAAATTACTGACATTAGGGGGTGATCCTTATTAATCTCAGAATTTATTTTTTATTTATTTTTTTATTCTCTGAACTGTAACTTTGATATTTTTCAGTTGGATATTATAGGTTGCACTGGATAAATAAAGATGCTAAAAGACATTTTGTCTGTGTTTTCATGTAAAGGAAACAAAATAAAAGTCTTTCAAAAGGAGTGATTCTTTTCTACGGTGCATCCTATGAACACAGACTCTGACTCAAAAAACACAGCATGCTAACTATAGCCCAACTAAATCTTAGTAAAACAGTCATTTCTGAATAAATGTGGAATCAGGAATTAACTTTTGTAAAGACAGACACCAGTTTCTTCCCTGATCAGCTGAATTCTGCTCTTTTGGAATTCTTCAGCGTTCATTTTGGCATTAAAAACGTACTTTAATGAAATTAAAAATTTTAGTTGCACCACAGATGTGTTCCACCTATGCTGGGATTTCTCTAAACATTTTCTAAATTTGTTTCAAGAACAAATACTTATTTTTGTTCCAATTTTTTTTTCTTCATGTTTTTTTAATATTCTTGCCATAAATCTGCACATGTCGCTCCAGCAGCCCTGATGCATGAGATTTAGACATTTACTGTTTACGTTGTTACATGAAACACCCTCTAAAATACCCAACTGCCTGCGTCCATGCTAATTAATGTTTACTAAACTTTAAAGCCGGTGTAGGCTACACTGGCAACCATAATTACAAATGTGCCTTCAACAGCAATTTGTGCCTTGGATGACTGAGAACATTAAATGTCTGACTTAAATGAAAGTACAAAGCTACCAAACACATGTATTCAGACTATTTCAAGCCCATTTTGATCCCACAAGACATCCTATCAGTGACAAGTCCCTGATCGGAGAGGGAACTGCACAACACAGTCAACCCAGCAATTAGTGCAAATTAACAGACATTTTCAAAAATGTCTTTGCTTAGAAAATGGCTGCTTTGTAGTTCAAAAAAATCCCACTTTGGCCTTAGAGTGGGAGTGTTTCCAGCAAATGCTTAAATCCTAAAATAAGTACTGCAATCTTCTGGCACAGACACACTGTAATGCTTAAAAAACAATTTAGCAACTGTCATCGCTGTAATTACAGTAACTAATTACCATCCTCAGCAAACAAATAGCTTAACATAATACGCAGGCCCAATCAATTTTGAAGAAATGCAAATTCTGAAAGTAAAAAGGGACATTTTGGAAAACCTGAAAGAATTACGGGGAAATAATACACTTTGTTTTATCCACACATAATTCCCAGGGAATATCATATCATAAATATTTGCATTCAGTTCTTATCAGGACATTTGCATTTACCTCTTATCAGTCAGCAAGCCAGGCACTGGCAGATAGGGAGAGCTGCCTCCACGCCATACACACATTTCTAATGAGTCACGTCGCAGGCTGATATCATATTTTGGCTAGAACTTTATCACCAAAACGAGGAGGTCATTTTCTCCTGGAGTTGGCTCATCTTGGAACTGTCTTTGAGTTTTTTTTCTCTGATGTGATTCAACTGAGATTTTTTTTTTAAAGCCCACAAAAAGGATTATTTCCTCTCCTCCCCCAACCGAAACAGCCTCGTATCAGTGGCACGTATGCTTGCAATGATTATCATTCTGTCATAAAATATTTCAGTTTTATCAGAGTATTATTTTATTTGCCACAGCATCCGTCAGAACAGAGACTCAGGGGAAGGGGAGGAGAAAAAACCCAGCTCATCTGCATGAACAGCAGCGGATGACGGCCAGGAGACTCGGTACCACCGTCTCATTTTAGGTAGACGTGTGTAACAGTTTCCACGGGGAAAAATTAAAGTAATTGTTTGATAACATTTTCAAAACAGTATTCCACAATAACAATTTCATGGTGTATTGCAGAGTATAATTATAAACCAGCCTTTTTTTCTCTTTGGACAGCCAAGGAACACTGGGGGTCAAGTAAAGTATCCTAGTCAAATTCTCCTCTCATTAGTGCAATCGGTTCTCTCTGCTAATTATTTCCTCTCTCTCGCCGTCTCTGGATTATCCTGAGCCACACACAGCATTCATATATATATATATATATATATATATATATATATATATGCATAGATATATATAATTTGTGTGTGTGTGTGTTTAAAGAAGTGTGTTTTTTGCAAATTAACTTGGTATTAGTTATGTTCAACTTGATTTTGATGTAATGCAATCATGCAACTGAGAAAAAGTACATGAATGCTCTTCCTTTTCATGTAATTGGCCCGTTGACATGTTTCTTTTCATGTATAGTTTTCTGTGCAGTTGAGGGGAAAGTGCATCTGTCTGCTGACTGTGAGGAATGATTGCAAAAATTCAAACCGACAAATGATTAAGATGTGCTGTAAGGAATGAATGTGACGCATAAATATCATGAAGCAATTCATGTGTGATTTCAAGCCTGGAATGGCAAAAAAATCTCTTGAGATTCATGTTGGATAAATGAACAGGCTAGAGTGTAACAAAACTAAAACACAGTTTTTTTTCTTTTGCAGGCTACAAGCTGTAGGTAGATGAGAGAGGGAATGTATTCCTGCACCCTTTCCCTCTGGAGGTGGGTCTCTGAGCCTTTTTCCTGTCTTCACATGGCTCAGTGCCTTCTGTGTCTTGCAGAAGGGCAGCTGGATCGCCTTAAGGATTCTCCTTAAATCTTATCTTCGTCTTTGTTTAAACAGAGGAGGGGAGACATTCCACAAGGCCTGGCTCTGAGGGTCCATCAAAAAAAAAAAATTCATGCAGCAAAGCTGCAGCTCAGGATGTTTGCATCCTTGATATCAGACTGAGAAGACTAAGTCTGTACCAGACACACCAGATGCATCTAGAAAAAGGAAACAAGATTCTCATGAATAGTTTTGACTGCAAACTGTAAAACAATAGTTAATTTGTTTAAACTCTGTTTAAAAACAGCTGATTTTGTGTAAAACATTTATTACAATCAGCTAGTTGTTAAGAAATCTGGTAAAAGACAAACAATTTGAAATAAAAAGAAAATGATGATTCTCACGTGTAAATTTTTATGGAGTCTGGAGTCTTCTTGGACGTCTAGGACTTTCAACTGTTTAGTATGAGGGGCTGTCTATTTCACTATGTTACTCTCACATACAGAATTCTCCACACACGCATACATTCTTCTCATACAGACATACAACCACCACTCATATAAACATATATTCTCTGCACAGACAGACACACACACATTGTATTCACACATACTTTCCACTCATACACACAGATTGTCTTTTCTCACACACACACACACACACACACACACACACACACACACGTCGCCACTTTGATTTAACTAAGCAAATAGGTACGAGCCTCCTACTGGATAATTACTGCATGGCAACAAGTTATTTAACCCCAACTGGTGCAATGAGTTGCTTCTCATTTCTTCAACAACCATGTGGAAAGACACATCTGGTGGTCATGGAAAAGATGCTAGTCTGTGTGAGAAGGTCACATCATTGGCATGCATCAAGCAGAGAAAACATCTAAGGAGATTACAGAAACGACTGAAACTGGGTTCAGAACTGTCCAACGCATTATTATAAACTGGTGTGATGAGTCCAGATGGACCCTGTTCCAGAGTGATGGGTGCATCAGGGTAAGAAGAGCGGCAGATGAAGTGATGCACCCATCATGCCTAGTGCCTACTGTACAAGCCTGTGGGGGCGGGGCTATGATCTGGGGTTGCTGCAGTTGGTCAGGTCTAGGTTCAGCAACAGGAAGTGCTCCAAGAATGAGGTCAGCTGACTACCTGAATATACTGAATGATCAGGTTATTCCATCAATGGATTTGTTCTTCCCTGATGGCACGGCCATATTCCAAGATGACAATGCCAGGATTCATCGGGCTCAAATAGTGAAAGAGTGGTTCAGGGAGCATGAGACATCATTTTCACACATGGATTGGCCACCACAGAGTCCAGACCTTAACCTCATTGAGAATCTTTGGGATGTGCTGGAGAAGGCTTTGTGCAGCGGTCAGACTCTACCATCATCAATGCAAGATCTTGGTGAAACATTAATACAACACTGGATGGAAATAAATCTGGTGACATTGCAGAAGCTTATCGAAACAATGCCACAGCAACTGCGTGAAGTAATCAAAGCTAAAAGCGGTATACACATACAAGTGTTTACAGTCTTTGCATTTTCCAAAATGTGGAAAAAGTGATGAGCTGTGAATTACTGTAGCTCACTGTAAATGTGCCACTTACAATAGGATGAGTAGATCTGTTGCCCGAAAACTAAATGACAATCCAGCTGCTGCACTTATACATGTTTTATTTTCTGAGCCTTGGTAATGCAACTTAAAGCATCTCACCATGGGGTTATGACTCACTTGAGTGTCAGCATTAACCAAAACACGAAAGCACTTTAAATGCAGCTCTAAATTCTTAATTATATACTGAAAAAATGGTTATTTAATGCATATAAATATGTTTGTATATGTTGCTTAAATTACATGATCTAATGATTAAAATAAACATAAAAAATTACAACATATTAGCTAAAAAGGAAATAAAATCAACTAAAAGTTTAAAAGTCTATCACACGTTTAATTTCCTCTGTCTGAGCATCATGTGACAGATGACTTCAGCTCTGTGCTGTAATGACCCTCAAAGTGTTCCATGTAGTCTAATAAAGTTTGATGGTGCAAACATAATGATCCACTTTACATGTTTTTATGAAATTCATGTCATACTCCATGAGAGCTGTTAAACACTCCTTAATCTTTGGTTTATGTTGAAACAAGATGTGTAACTTCATACGGGATTTGTGTCTGATTTATGGATTTGGAAATGCATGTTAGTTTTATCCTGCAGCAGTTACCTAACTAACACATGTCCATTAATGTCTTTGGGTAGTAATCCACTTTTATCTAATGAATTTATGGCTTATAGTTTGTAGGGCTGCAAAATATTAACACAACATGCAATTGATATTATAATTCCATCTTATGGAAATCGGTTGTGATTCACATGTTTTTTTATCACAAAGCTGACAGCAATCTCTATCTGTGTTGACTGTGGATAGGCAACAGAGGAGCTCAGATCCTTTTTACTAAGTTAATATTTTCAGCACATAGTTTGACATTTATTTAAATGTAAGAAGTATGTTTTTTAGATTGCAATATGGACATTTTTATTCCTTGTGCAGTCCTAATAATGTAGTTTAACATGATTTAATTTTCTAAATTGTATTTATATATTTGTTATTTACTTATTTCATTTCATTTTTTTTTACCAGCCATCAACTTTTACATATCATATATACAACATCAATCATTAAGCCACAAACACAAAACTATGGAAGCCCATTCCTGCCACTCAGAAAAAAAATCTCATAATTATGACTTAGTATCTCGTTATTATGACTTAGTATCTCATAATTATGAAGTACTAAGTCATAATTATGAGATTAAAAACACATTTTTTTAATCAGAGTGGCAGGAATGGGCTTCCATACAAAACAAAACAAAACTCACAAATCGCAATAAAATTACAATCATGTTATGTCAGGAGGACGAAATAATCTTTCGGAAAAAACGACAACTGGCCTCAGACATTATTTCATAAATACAACCTGAATATTAAACTAACTACGTATATCGCAAAACTTAAATTATAATATTTATCTTTTTAGTCATTAATATCTGAGTATTTTTTTCTTAACACAGTTTGCTACATTGATAAATAATTTAATTATTTCATACTTTTAATGAAGAGTAATATTCCTCTAGTAAGGTTCTTAGAAAATGACAAAAGACTAATTTAAGACGGTGGGGCGACGGTGGCATAGGAGTTAAGTGGACGCCCCGCAATCGGAAGGTCGCGGGTTCGCGTCCCACTCGGTCTGTCACCATCGTCGTGTCCTTGGGCAAGACACTTAACCCGAATTGCCTCTGTTGGTGGTGGTCAGAAGGGCCGATGGAGCAACAATGCAGCCTCGCTTCTGTCAGACCGCCCCAGGGCGGCTGTGGCTACTCAGTAGCTTACCGTCATCAGCAGTGTGTGAATGTGAGAGTGCATGCAGCATCTTTGAGTGTCCTAACAAAGCGCTATATAAATTCGATGAATTATTATTATTATTATTATTATTATTATTATTAAGAATGTATTTCATTATTATTGTTCTTTTATTTTTGTTTTTAATAAAAATAATAAAATAAGTCATTTCTTTCCCTTCTTATTTTCACTTGTCTACTTTTGTCCTGCTGTTTTTGTTTTTTCAATAACATAAATACATTTGCATCATTTTACTCCACATATTAAGATAAACATCTGGGGCTTCATGTATCGACCCTTTGCCATTGCTATAGATTTATGTTTTCCAAACAAACTTTCAACTTTCCTCTTTTCGTCTCTATCATTAGATATCTAATATAAACAATGCAATCATCACAAAAAGTAAATTGCCTGACACTAATTTGTGGTGGCTGGGCCACAACAGGCAGTGTTGTGCCTGAAATCGTTCATATTTTTTATAAACATAAACTGAACTTGCTCATATTTTGTCTGATGAACTTTAAAGTGAGTGCACTCATTCTGGCAGAAGGGTTTGTAAGCGGTGCTCTCTCGCAGTTTAATTTAGTTGGAGAGCTCCAGATTTCCATGAAGCTAAAGCCCAGGCTAAAAATATTTGCTATGGCCACAGCCGTTTTTTCTTTTTCTTTTTGTATGTTTCTCTTTTCCCCTCCTTTGTTTTCATCCTCTCATGTGCTAAGAGGAGGTATTCTTCAGCACCACACCTCCCCTATCATGCAGTCTGCACCTGTCTCCTCCCTCACTACCTGGCTCCGCCCTGAAGTGCCCAGCTGAAGGAAAGAGGACGTACAGCTTAAAAAAGACGCCTTGAACTCATCCTCGGTGAGCAGCAGTGCCTGTTGTAACTTCTTTTGTACCCAATATGTGTTTATGTGTGTTTTGTGCAAATATTGTAGGCAGGGGAGAAGAAGAGATGTGTGTAGTGTTTAATGGTTAAACAGTGGTTTAATGTTGTGTTTTGTGTTCATTTGTAGCCAATTCATCTTATTCAGTTTATGCCTGACGTCATAAACACTTTGTGTTAAATAAACCTTTAAACCCCCCTGATCTGCCTGTGTCACGTGTCTTCCATGTTACCCCAGGTCCCTAGCCACCTGGGTCGTAACAACATCCTGTTATCCATAGACATTATACAGGGTAGACACCTCAAATGCAGATGCCACTCTTCAGTGTCTATGTTGTTAAAGCTGCTATAGCAAATCTACAGAACAAGCTAGCTTAAAACATTTTCTTCATGCCTCTTAAAAACCTTCTAACGTAGTATAACTATAAATACATTTCTATATATTTTTAAATATAAAAAAAACAAAAAAAATGAATGAATTGGTTCTCTTGCGTTTGTCTAAAAACCTCAGCCATTATCACGGCTCGGACCAAAAGCAACGATTGGACCATCTGGTTGTCGGTCTCGTCGAACCACCACACTTCCCTGGGTCCTCCACTCATCACACACTCACGTATTTATCAACAGAACACCACTGGTGTGAGAGGTTCTCCTCAATAATATCAGAGAAGGAGAAACAGCCGGCTGCTACCACTTCAACTTTAGGACAAACTACCAGAGTCCCAAAAAGAAAAACACCATTTGAAGTCACGGACAACAAAAGACGTTTGGACCTAGAAAACAGTGACTGGTGTTTAGCGCTATCTCGTTTCCTCTGGCTATGTGGGTTTTCGGTTCCGGTAGACGTGGCCCAGGGATGACAGCCAACAGGAGGGGTGAGAGTTCCGTGACCACGTTTGTTCATTGAGACATGAGCACATTGAGGTTCTTCTACTTCTTTGATGATTTGTGGTCTAGGGATGGAGAGATTCACCGATCTGAGCCGGTGGTTCGTTCATGACGTTAGCGATGCGACTGCACCGGTAGCTTCAGTGCGCACCGGTTATAACTGACGGCTGTATCGCAATGTATCTTCCCGTACGTGCCTCTCATCGGTTAAAACCATGGTTACATCGATTACTTCATTGTTTTCCTGCTATGTCCTCGTTTTTTGAGGCGCATTGAACGCACCGTCCTTCTCTTTTAGCAGAGGCCAGCTGGTGCGCAGCCGCAGTTAGAAAAACCATCGTGGGACAATATTAACCGACGTACGAGCTTCCTGTCTTGTCAAAATAAAACTTTCTAAAGTCCGTGTGACCGGTTTCTGCAGCAGCGTATTCTTCCGAGCATTCTTTTTGATCTACACAACTAAAGCTTTGTGTGAGGTAATTTAAGATAATTCCTTATTATTGTAACATTTGTGCAGAACTAAACAACAGACAGAATGACATTTTAGTTCAGAGAAGTCCAATAAACAGCTGAGAGGAACTCACATCTCAGCCTGGACTTTTCTCTTAAAGGAACAGTAACATTAGGCTACAACAGCTTTTAATATTGCCACATATGGATCATTACCATTTTTAGAAGTGTTTTCAAATTTTTACTGTTTCATAATAATTCCAAATAATTGAAAAATGATGAACTCTAATAATTTTCTGATTCTGTTGGTTTATTTTTCTGTCTAAACCTAGTGTCAACCCCCTTATTTCAAGTATTGTAGCAATAATGTTATGTATAATATGTAAAATATCACTGATGAAGTACATTGTCTTTTAATGTTGAATTTATTGATTAATCAAAAACAATAGAGGATCAAATACATCCTTCACAAAGGAGAGGGAAAATCATTTTGATATTTAAAAATCAGATGTGGGCTGGAAAATCTTTTTAATGTGTTGAATCGTTTAAAATAGCATCATGAAATGTATCGAATCGAAAATCGTTTTCAAATCATTAAAGAATCGTCAGCAGGGATGAATCGTATCGAATCGTATCACCAGAGGTTTTACCGTATCGTTAATGTATCGTATCGCCAGTAGCGTATCGAGATACGTATCGAATCGGCCTCAGTGGTGGAGATTCACATCCCTATTGTGGTGGTCTGCCCTGCTGGGTGATTTCCGTAGAGATGAATAGGTCATACAGTTGTTGCTCTGATTGGTCTAAGCCAGGGGTCTCCACCTCCAGTCCTCGAGAGCTACCATCCTGCACATGTTAGCTGTTTCTCACACCTGATTGAAGTGAATGAGTAATTAACAGGCCTGTGCAGAGGTAAGGTGATTACTCCATTCAGGTGTGGCAGAGCAGGAAACACAGAAATCTAGCAGGACGGTAGCTCTCGAGGACTGGAGTTAGAGACCCCTGGTCTAAGCATTGTCCCATTGCATGCAGAAACTGATTAAAAGACAACTGTAGATTCTGCCCCTATGACTGAGTTCTGTCCATGGGTCGTGGCCAGACTATATTTACATGTAATGGATGGCTTGCAAGGCTATTCAATATTAGCCCAAGCAGGAAAACCCCAATGTGCTCCTGAACTTGACTGTATTCGTTTAGTTTATTATTATAATAATTAATTGTTCTGGATAAACTACTAAACATCTTCAGGCATTTTTTAAAATAATTTTTGCTGAAATAATCATGCAATGAAGAAACGACAGCATTATAGAGGCTTCCGAAACAGCATTCTTACGACAATTTATAAAATGTTTGAGTTGAGACTTGCTTTAAAGTGGAAGACATCCACTTTTTATTGCATGTGATTAACTGTTAGATCACCAATCATCTCAGAACTATTCTCTGTTTCTCCAAACTAATGTTTTCCAACAGGTAAGATATTTGTTATTCATAATTCTTCCACAGAACCCCAAATCAAGAGTTCTGAAGCAGCCTGCAGCTTTAAAATTTAGTGGGAATATGAAGTACACAGTCTACAAATGTTGGGCAAATAGAATTTGTTTTCATTACTGTTTTATAAATTGAACTGGTAAAAACACTGTAAAAAATAGCCATTTAATTTCCTTTCTTCGCCATTTGCCTGTTTGAATTTTAAACTATTTGTTCGGTTTTGCTGATATTTGTGCTGCAGGAATAATATTTTTCTCCTGCTTTGGGTTTGGAGTCGATTTTGTTTGTGAACATGAATAATTCAGTCATTACCACTGACAAACATTCTGAAAATGTTTCTTTCAGCCCTTGTGGTTTCATGTTTCACACTGGTCAGTGAGAGACGTGAAGCAAAGAAACTGAAAAGTGTTGGTAATGCAATGCCACCCTCCACTATGACAGAGCCATCAATGCTCTTTTAACCCTTTTACTCAGATCTCAGCCACACACGCAGAGGGAAAATTGACTGTTTGGCATGGGGGAAATAGCATAAGATGGAAGACAAGGACACTGCTGGGTGAAGTCAGGCTGATTAAACGATTGGGACCATTCTTTCTTTCTCAATTCTGCAGATAACATCATCCTTGGGCTTTATCTTTGTTTTTGAACTTATTCTAAACATTCCCCTCTGCTCTTTCTTCATTACACACTGTCCTCTCCTTTTGGTTTCTAGTTTCATTGCTAGTGATTAATCTCAGACATCCTTCCTTTCTGTCATTCTGTTCATTGTGAGGCAGGGATCTTGAAGATTAGCCATAGCCACACACTCCCTGTGTACGACTTAAAGCAAAGTAACAGTTCTAACTATTTATAGTGGAAGTAAATTAATTAGGCTATATTCAAAAAGCTAACAGAAGTAGAATGTGACTTTAATTTGAAATCAAATATCTGCATTTCTACATCCTTTAACTCCACAGTAAATATACTGAATGCTTCATGGTTACATTCTGATTGCAATTATATAAAAGGCTGCGTGACACTGATATGTTGGAGAATCTAACATAGTCCTACCAGAAGGTGTCTGGACTTTAAGGTTTGGGATCTAAAGCACATACTCACAAAAAAATTGGTAATTACCAGCAGGACTCCCCGTCAGATTAAGGCATTCAGGTGTCAGGAGTCCTGATGTCAATAGAACACATTTGGAATTTATTAAACTACTCTATAACAAATTGCTGTAAAAAAAAAACGGCCAAAACTCAGCAGTTTAGTATCGTTTCCCATTCAAATGGTGATGTACAGTATAAAACAATGCATTCTGGGCAATATTTACTGTTTGTCAATGAAATGCTGTAAAATACTATGAACAGCATGGTATTCTGGGAACGATGTTAGATGCAACAGCAAAGATGCTCTGCCTCCTCTGCAAAACAGAAAATAGCTGTACATGTGTACATTTTGTGGAAGCACACCCTAGAGCAGGGGTTCCCAAATTGGGGGTCAGAACTCCCAAGGGGTTCCCCACAATTTTGTCTTTTCTGAGGTTGTGAGGTTAGCAAGATTTTATTTGTAAAACTTACATTTATAAAATCCCAACAACACACCCTACAGTATAATCAGAACTCCATATAAAAGTTATAACTCTGTATGTCTGTAGGAAGTTTGTAAATGATCACATTTAATGTGTGTATGTGTGTAGGAGTTGGGTTTGGGGGTCCTGGCTCATCCTGGACATGGGCAAGGGGGTCCTCAAAGATAAAACTTTGGGAACCCCTGCCCTAGACATTTCTCTCTGAGAAACAGCCAACCAACTCCTGCACTTTGTGGTCACATCTTATGGTAAGTTGGATTATACACTGCTCAAAAAAATAAAGGGAACACTTAAAGAGCGATTAACACCTAAATCAACTTTTTTTGCTGATAACCTGTATAGATGCGCGTCTAATGGTGCTGTAGACATGTGTAATCATTATTTTGGAAGTTTAATGCAACTTAATTCAGCCCAATACCATAATTATATCCCCATCTTCAGGTTAAAACTCTGCTCCACACAGCTGATGGCTATGAGATGCCAGGTGATGTTGTCGGTACCATGTTACAACGCGGCACTACACTGGACTCCAGCTGAGTCTTGGCCTCTCACCTGCCGATATGACACGTTACGGCTCGAAGCCACTCGCCTCCTTGTAAAAACGTCCTCCCCCCTTTCTTCTAGTGATCGCGGTGGAGAGGAAATCCTCCAGCCTGCGGCAGTTTCTGTGTCTGCTTGTTCTCCTAAGCAATGTCACTGCTGTGTGTGTGCACACGCTTGTTAACAACTCGTTTTTCCGAGTGAGAAACTCCAAGAATGCGCAGGAGGGGTGAGGCGGTGCTGTCTATCACTGCCTCAGTGCTGCTCTCTCAGTCCGCCAGGCGATGCCTCCTTTAGGCACATTTTTCCAATGGGAGGTCTGGTGCATTCAGTCTCCACCCATGTGTGACTCACCATTTAAACAACACAATGTAACTCCAAGTCAATCACCCGTCTGTGAAATCAAACTGTCCACTTAGGAAGCAACATTGATTGACAATCAATTTCACCTGCTGTTGTGCAAATGGTATAGAAAACAGGTGGAAATTATAGGCAGTTAGCAAGACATCCCCAATAAAGGAGTGGTTTTGCAGATGGTGACCACAGACCACTTCTCAGTTCCTGCTTTCTGGCTGATGTTGTGGTCACTTTTGAATGCTGGCGATGCTCATGCTCTGTTTTTAGCATTCTTTTTTTGAATACAGCTAATCAAAAGCTAGTTGTTGCACTCCTATTTGGATCCCTTAACTTGATATGCTGTTTTAGGAAAGCTAATAGAGGCCGAATAGGCCATGTGGTTACCCCAAGGTTTTGAGGTCATGTCATGTCCACCATTGAGCTACTTGTGAGAATTTGACTTGAGCACTGTCTGGTTGACTGTTTTGGGGGTTTCAGTTACTGATAACTGTTTCAATATTTGTGTTCAGTCCAGTTTTTTATTAGCGCCAATGTACAGAGTATGTCCACAAACCCTTAATAATTTCATGAAATAGTTATCTTCTACAGGCCAAAGTCAGTACTTCACAAAGCATAAATACCTAAGAGGTAAAGACAAGATGCAAAGAATGTACTGGAAAATAAATAAGGACCTGGCTCAGCAGGTAAGAATGAAAAAAAATCACAGTAAAACAGTTATTATGTTATTTACTGTTGTGACCAGTGAGCTTGTTCAACTTGGTGATTGTCTTGAAAGGTTTGAACATCACTGTTCTAGATTAGAAAAATCAACATCTCTTCATGTTATTATAGACATGAATCTTGCATGTTAGAATCTATAGTTAATGACATATAATACGCTTTAAGACATGTAGAAAATGCAAGATGATGGTATTTTGCCTTCAGATTTTGCTTTTATTATGCTTTTAAAATGCAGCTGTTCACTGTTCTTTGTCCCATAATGAAAAGCTCATCTTTCTCTTGGAAAACAAAGACTTAGTTTGAAACAAGAACAAACCCCAAACCTGAGAAAATCATCAGCACTGACAAACTGTTAAATATAAATTCTTAAAAAGTTTATGAGGTCAAATGGTGTCCTCTGCTTCCTGGTAGTTCCACCAGGCTTCTTTGTGTTTCTTCATTCTTCCATATGGTGATACAACAATAGCGTTGGCGGGCCAAAAGGAACAAGTTGTCCGGTCCAACAAATCCTCGGCTATCAAAGATGTCAAATCGCCAGCCCAGTAATTAGGTGATGTCTACCACCTGAGCCACAGGCTCTCTCTGCCATCACTGATTCTGAAGAGCATTAATGCATCTCCACTTATAAACTTTTTGCTTGAAGGTAGCTTAGTTGTCCTTGGGAACTCCAAAAGGTCACTTTAGCTGTGTTTCCACTATAGGAGTTCCAGGAATTTTCTGGGAGGGGGGAGGTGGCAGAGAAAAGATGCTGACTTGGTCCTCTCAGCCGTCAGGACTTTGCTAAGATGTCAGCAACGTCATTGCTCAATGCCAAGAAGAATCCACGAACATTATCAACTAAAAAAGTTTATTCCTGTCAAAGTACAACATAATAAATCCATTCAGGAGACGAGGAAAGCAGCTGTGTGAGAAAAAAGTAGCATTTAATGACCAGAAGAAACGTCGCGTTTTGCAGTGCCCTGTTGGGGGGATTTCCGCTGCATTTTTTCGTCAATTTTAAAGCAGCAGCATCGCTGCTCATTTTCGTTTTCATCCTTTCCACTTAACCAGCAACTCTTCCAATTTTATGAATGCTGGCTGTTTTGTTGACGTCTGCTGGTATCATTTCCCACTCAGTTGCAACCAATAGTAAGTAAGTAATGTGCACCTTTCACAGAAAGAATCACAAAGTGCTTCACACGACAAAGTGAGAAAACAATCAAAACGATGCCAAAAAGAGTAGGTACCATAAAATCATTATGAAACACCAACCTATATGGAGTTAAAGCAAAATTGAAACTTTATAGAAATAAAATCAATAAAACCTACCATAAAAGCAATAAAACACAGATCTAAAGCATAAAAGCATAAAAGCAAAGCTACACAAAATTAAAATCAATAAAAATCAACAGAATCAAAAAAAGGCCTGAGTAAAAAGATGTGTTTTTAATTGCTTTTTAAAAGACTCAACAATGGTCAGAGAGCGTAGGGTAGGTGGTAATGCATTCCACAGTGAGGGGGCCATTGCCTGAAAGGCTCGGTCACCTCTGGTCCTAAGCCTAGTATTGGACCAATCAGCATGAGTTAACCACAAGTCCCACCCAGGCAACTCTACTGGGCTTTTCCCAAGTACATACCCCAGTTCAGTTGTGACTGGTCCCTGAAATGGCCGGGAAAATAGTCCTTTTGGGCTGGACCTGTGAAATGGGCTGCAAAGTTCCGATAAATTACCCATAGGTCCAATAGTGGAAACGGGCTGAATGTTCTACAACTAAATACCTTCTTTTTCTGCTGCAGGTTTCTAGATGTTTTTAGCTCCTCATAGACTAACCCTAGTGGTAAACACTGGCATTAACCACACAAACCTTAATTTTCAGTATTTTTGAGTCGTAACTTCTTAAAGCCATACTGTGCAACTTTTTCATAGTTTTAAATCATTTTCTTGAGCCAGTATGTGCTAAAATGACCCTTTACAGGGTTAATGAAATGTCACTCAGACCCCCACCGCCTTCTGTGGCCAGAATACTGCACTTGCAACTTCAGAGTGCTGGACTTAGAAAAAGAGCTGACATACCTGGCGCTGCAGTCTGCTTCCAGCATGTTTCCTGCATGTTTTAGATCATGAACACAGCTGATTTGTTTGATTTAGTGATGAACCGCTCCTGTAGACACTAATGAAGGCTGAGGAGACATTTCAGCAGTTAGATTAAGGTGTTAAAAAGATGAACGCACAGCGAGGAGATAAGTTTCACTTTCGCTAACGAACACTAGGGGGTGCTAAAAACAAGCCAAAACTGCCAAGTATTCCTTTAACACACACTACAATAATTATTTGTCTAAGTCAGGAAGAAAAATGCAAAAACAATTAAAAAGTGAGTTGATGTCACTATTTAATCGTGGAAACAGTTGTTTCCATATTTCACAACGTCTTGAATCAGTAATCTAAAGCTGATGCTGTTATCATTAACACAGAAATGTGCTTGGTGCCTTTTAGCTCCCACCCAAAGCGATCGGAGGCCTTTTCATCTACATCGTATCAACGCTCGTCTGCACCACAAAGATGTAATTGCATCACTCAACAAGCAGGTTAAGAGATGGGGTTGAAGAAATTAACATTTTTTTTAATAGCGCAGATTTCCCCAGTTGTTTTAATAACCCATCTCAAACCTGTGATCTAATCTACAGGAACAGTGGAAGTAATTAAAGTTGAAATTAATTACCGTCTGTGCCTGATATTCTAATAATGGCTTTGAGTTTTGTAGCAGGAAGTTGATATTTTGTCACTCATGTTTTATCTCTCTCGGCTGTGCGTGATTCTCTGCTCTTACAGATTATTAATACAGGCAGGAAGGGAGCAGGAAATGGCAGATAAAGGCGGAGAGACTTTTCTTTCTAGCACTCCTCCTGACCACGTTGGCCCCTCTTGACAGCTCCGGAGCCCCTCCTCCCCACCTCCTCCTCTAACAGTCACTTTATCATGACAGTATTTAGAGGAGATACGGTAAAACTGAGCAGGCCTTATGACTGCTTTTGATAGAAATTATACAATTGTTCATTAGTGGTTAAGATAATGTCCCCCACATTCCCGCCCCCTCCCGCCCTGCAGCTCTGTTTTCCCATTGGGATCTCATTTAAGACCCATAGCGTTCAGCAGTGCATACGGCGGGGGTTACAGAAGTGAGACACCCAGCACCCACCGCAGACAGTGCAACTGGAAATGTCAAGTTAAGTGAAGGAAACTGTTCGGCCTGCACACTCTAGTGAGCATGGTATGTACCTCCCTGTGTGCGCGGGGGAGGCTGTACATGTGAGTGTGTGCTCCCTCTGCCTGAGTCTGTCACTCTTACAGTGGCTATCATGTTTTTAATGAAAAATGGTCAACTAAAATCAAATATTAAGCTTTGATAACCGTGGTGGAGGAGCAGTGCCCTCTGAAGTGGAAAAACCTTTCAGCTCTCTTTATACTGGATCGCTTTTCACCAACTCAGGAGCTTCAAGTTTCCTCCAGAGTCCTGTTTGCTCCAATTCACACAGAGATAATTCACTGTTTGGATACTTGCTCTGTTAGATCTCATCAATTTGTGCTATTCGTTGAATCTCAGTGTTTCATTCAAACATCGTTGAGTTGAAAGCAACCTTGCACAAGCCACTCAGAATAAGAATTTGTGCCCCAGCAGGAGATTTTACTTTTTTTTTTTGATTTTGCAACATTTTAAAGTTGAAAGTCCAGGTCGGCTAAGTTACAAAATGTGGTAAATTGATTATTTCAGAGTAAAAGTTTGAAAACTATATACAGTATGTGTAAAAAAAACATTTTAAACTCAAACTAGTGTTTATCTTATTGATAATTTGCTAATTAACAATACTAATATTCACTTAACACTTGATGCATTAAACTAAAGTAGGTTTTGGCTTGAAAGCACCATGCTCATTTAAAGTGGCTCAAAGATGAATTAAAATATATTGAATGGATCTCCTGATTATTCCTGGAACCATCAGCAGGTTCGTTTTTAGTTTTTGAATCTGACAAATGTTTTAGAAAAAGCCCCAAACAACAGTAATGTTCAAATGAGCCGTTTCCTGTGAGTAATGAGGTCATTTGATGCTTCTTAAGGATTTCTTTTGGCATCAACATTCCACACAGCACACAGGATACTGGCTTAGATATCACGAGCAGGTCAAATGCCTGTGTGTCATTGTTTATGTTGCATCACCATGTGAGTGATTTGATTCACTCATTTTTATTAAAAGATTCCTTTTTATTCACTGACATTTCCTTGGGATGTTTCTTAAGCTTTGGTTTTAAAACATTAGCTGTCTTTTATCTTATTAACCTGCTGTTTTATTTACATATTTTGCTCTTATTTGTCTTTATCCATATTTCTGTCAGCCTGTTCAAGGTGTGTACATGTTTTTGTTTTTGATGCGGTGTAGGCCTACTGCGCTTTGGTTCGACCTCGGATCAACAGAAAGTGTGTTATATAAAACACTGATAGTGATAATAGTTTTAACCAGTTAAACACACTTGCAGACTTCATGTAATCATGTTTTAATTTTGATGTAATTTGTAAAGTACTTTGTCTTTGATAGGTGATAGGTATGAATAAACTTTAATTACTTATTTATTAAACAAACTAACCAAACTGCATCAACAGATTTTTAATTTTTTATTATTTATTCATGTTTTATTAACTGGTTAACAAACACAATCAGAATCATGTTTTATTGCCAAGTAAGCGAGTGTCTCACATTACCAGGAATTTGCTTCTGTGGAATGGTGCAAACATAGAAGTGAAGCAAGTGAAAAATAGGATGCATCAAAAAAAGATTATGAATAATAAACATAATAAACATAAAGTGACTAGGACAGATCTGTATGGTTATAATGGGTATTTGGTGTTCAGAAGTCCTGCAGCAGAGGGGAATAAGCTGTTTTTGTGGTGTGAGGTTCTGGTCCGAATGGAACTGAACCTCCTGCCTGAAGGGAGTGGTTTAAACAGTTCATGACCAGGATGAGAGGGGTCAGCTGTGATTCGACCTGTACACCTCAGTGCCCTGGAGGTGTGCAGATCGTGGATCGATGGAAGGCTACAACCGACAACACGCTGTTGTCTGTGCTTTTCCCTGGCAGTTCCACAGTCATGGAGGCAGTGAGGATGGACTCAGTGATGGTCGTGTAGAACTGGACCATCATCATGGTTGGCATACTGAGTTTCCTCAGCTGCTGCAGGAAGAACATCCTCTGCTGGGCCTTCTTGATGAGGGAGCTGATAGACGACTCCCACTTGAGGTCGTGGGTGATGGTGGTCCCATGAAAGCAGAAGGAGTCCACGGTTGACATGGGGGTGTCCGTCAGGGTCATGGGGGAGTGGAGCTGACACTCCTGAAGTCACACTCTCACACCGAGGGACAACTTAGAGTGTCCAATCAAGCTGGCATGCATGTTTTTGGTCTGTGGGAGGAAACCAGAGTACTCATGTTTTGTTTTACTTTTTGAGACATTTCATAAAACGTTTTTATTTTGAAACTTGGTTGTACAAAATAATCATCTTCAGAAATTCCAAATCAATGTCTAAATCTAAACTGCAGCAATGCAAAGAAAATGAAATAATGTTTTCTGTTCATATGGTAAATTTACAGCATCACAACCTTCATCTTTAAGGCATGAATGATGTTTTTCTCTTCAAAGAATAGAAAAACAGAAATTTTGTTTTTTAATCTCATTGTACTCGTGCATAGTGAAGATAAAAGGCATTCTATTCTATTTTGTTTATAATATGAATCAACAGAATCAGATTTCTTCTTGAATTATGAAGAACAATAAAAAGTAAGAGTTAAAGTGTGTGTGATTCAGAGAGGATTGATTTATTTTAAGGTTAATTTGTGACACTGTCACCATCCTGGCCCCCCAACACCCACTTCAAGCCTGATCACCCCTGAAATCCTCCACTTCAGACCCAACCTTCCCCAATACTCCAGAACCAGCCTTCATCCCACAACTCATTCCCCTCAGACCAAACCCGCCTCAGGACTCCACTACCCATCATGCCCCACACCGGACTTCCTGGCCACATGATCTGTGCGGGGGTATTTCAGGAAGTCAGAATCACCGCTCACGGCTCAGTCATCATTTCAGCGTTCCAGTGGTTCCAGTAGAGTTTTTGTCCAGTGTGTTCCAGTCCAGTCTGTCCGTGCCAGTCCTGTTGACTACCAGCAAGTTGCTTTCTTGATTTTGGAACCACACGCGCTCTCGTTTTCATGCAAGCTGTGTGCTGCGGTTCCTAAATTAACTGTGTGTCTGTTAAAACCCAGTGTCAGTTCACTCCACGCTTGGGTCATACAACTCGTCACATTTCTATTCACGCTTGTGTCTGTTCAACCCAGTCCTTAGCCAGCTCCTGACAGGAACATGTGCTTTATAACAATTGACATATAAAGTGAATCTTTAATCTCCATGTTCCATATTTATGTTTTAGGTTTTATAACACTGTAAAATAACAAAATAATTAATTTGTCTATTTGAAAAGAGACCATTCAGGAATATCCACCATGGGTAAAATGTAATGTCTCTTTGACATGATGTTGTACGATTGGTTTCTTCACTTATTTACTAAAGTAAATTTCTAAACCTTGAAATGATTCCATGACTACTGATCTGTCAGTAGCTAAGGAGCATTTTGTCCAATAGTTTCAAATTATTTTAGATTCTGATCATGCTGCCGTGGATTTAAGATGGTTTTACTTTAGAACAATTGAGCTTGATTGATTTGAATGCAACATTTCATTGCAAAAGTCCCCAAAACTTGGATAATGACTAAAATCAAAAGTATTTTAGTAAGTTTGTTGTGCAGTCATGTTGTACAACAGGAAACAAAAACAGCCCGTGCATGTGGCCAACTGTCCAGTAGTCACACAGAAAAGTAATGCAGCAGAACTTCATTGTTAAAGACTGAAGTTGGGTGATAAACACTCCCTTTCCCCCTGTCTCTTGGATCAGCTTTAAGACGATTTCAATGACATGCAGAAGATCAACTGTTGGGAGAGTGAGGACTGCGAGACAGGGGCTTAGAATCGCGTCCGGATCAGAACGAGATGAACATACAATCAGAGGCAGAGCCACACGGGCTTATCTGCCCTTTCACGATGGCTGTCATCATCTGAGAGTTCGCTCAGCTTCTCCTCCGCCAAGATGAGAAGGCTTTCTGGCAGAAACGGAAAAGTTTCTCTCTCTCTCTCTCTCTCTCTCTCTCTCTCTCTCTCTCTCTCTCTCTCTCTCTCTCTCTCTCTCTCTCTCTCTCTCTCTCTCTCTCCCTCTCTCTCTCTTCTTTTGCTTCAGGAGAAAGTTCTGGTGGAAACTTGCAGTGCCCCACAAAAGAACACATGAAAGTCATCAAGAAAAGAGAGGGTGAAGTAAAAATGAGAAGTCAGGAGATGTCAACCTGGGTGAAAGTAACAGAATCAAATACATGGAGGGTGAGATATCAAGCTGCGGGGCATACAGAATAAGATTAAATAATACATGGATGTGTGAAGGCATGGCTTTAGAACACACAGGGTTTGAAATAAAGTTATTTTTCAATTACAAACCGCTCCTCTCTCTGCTTCTCCTTCAGTTTTGATCCATATTTCTGATATTTATGAACCCTTTCTGCTCCAAACCCTCCTGCTGTGATATTTGATGTATATACACAGTATATAGCATAATGTACACTTGCCAAATCCAAATAAAAAACATCCCCTGAGTGTCATTTTGATGAGAGCTACTGATGGACCGTCAGCACTCGGCATATGTCACATACACTTCATACAGAACCCCGTTTGGCATCCACGTTCTAAGGCTGTGTGGGAGATCCGTGACATAAAATGGCTCTGTTTCAGCGCACATCACTGAACATATCCCATACAAGGCTGTGGCCAGTGTTTATAGCTTACCCCCCGTGAGGTGCTGGCATCCAGTAGCGGCTCTGGATCTGAGGCAGGATTGTGGCTGGTGTGTTCTTTTCCCATGCGAGCCCTGCAATGCGAGGTGATTAGAGCATCTCTGTCAGTGGCTGAGGGGACAGATGGAGCAACAGAGGACTTTCTTGTGAGGCTATGGTAATTAGGAGTGAAAGGAGAGAAAATGGCGGCTTCAGAGCCACTGGGTTCAGGGACGAGCTTTAAACAACGCCATTCAAGTGGCGCGGGGAGTTGAAGGCCCTTTGGCCAGTCAATGCGTCATTGTTGTGTTCGTGTTAACATGTTTGCACATGCTGTGAGAGGGTTTTCCCTGCAATAGCACTGCTGTGGACAGAAAATAAGAAGAGTGACAATAAAGCTTTGGTTTATTGCTTTCATTTCAGGAGTTAAAGAGTGAGTCACACCTAAATCAACATTTTTAAACTGTATAAATGAGTGTCTAATAGTGCTCTAGACATATGTGGTCATTATTTTGGCCATTCTATATATGTGAGTCTCTGGCCACGGTCCATTGACAGCTCTTAGTCGTGGGGCGGGATCTATGGTTGTCTTTCAAACTGTCTCCGCATGCTATTGGATAACAACATGACGTACTCACCGCTACAGATGACAGTCAACGAGGCATTCCGCCATACTCCGTCAAAGAAGATGCAAACACATCCTTTTTCTACCTCCATCTGTTCTTGACTCAAAGAAAAGCCCAAGTCTAAACAGTCCAAAGTTGATGCTAAAACCGTTTTAAACGAGCCGTAGCCGTCTTTGTTTTTCAGTAACATCCCGCCCACCAACAGAGTGCTGTGATTGGCCCACCAAACCAATAGAGCACTGTGATTGGGCCACTACGGAGCCGCCGCCATCATAGTTTCGCTCACTCGCACCAACATCCCGCCCACCTGACCGATAGAGCGCTGTGATTGGACCTCTACCAATGTCAGTCAACAGGTCAGTCCGCCATACATTGTGGAAGAAGACAAAAATACATCGTTTTTTTTCTTTTTTTTCCTTTTCTTACCCCCGTGTCCTGTTTGGCTGTACAGCAATCAGAATGGATGTCTGAGTGCCGAAAACAAGCTTTACAGTTTTACTCTCACAGGTTATAGATTCAGCTATAATGTCCCCCCTGATATCAAAACTTTATTAGAAATGTTTTCGGTTGTTTTAAATCCCAACGGACGCAGAGACAGAAATGACAGAAAAAGGGAGGAGAGAGAAGAAAGAGGGGGGAGTTCACAAAAATAAACAATAAAGAATGCAAAATAATCTGCTTCTAGACCTGCAGAAAGAGAGAGAGAGGAAAAAGGGGACACAAAAATACAACAGAACCAAAACATCACTGCACCAACAACATGAGGATGTATAACAGCAGCAATTTTTGCTGAAAGGCACACGGTAATAAATCCTAGTGCATATAGCGCCAACCACAGCCTTAGGTTATGTGTTAAAAACACCCGAGCCCATACTTGTGAGAGCACCATGTGAGCACCTGTGTTGTGTACATGTGTTTGTGTATGTAAGGTTTCTCTAGAGGAATGTCCAATAGTGAGTGTGAGAGGCCACAGACCTGCGCCCAAAGACCCATGGGGGATGGAGGAGATCCATCTCAGAGATCCCAAGGTCTCCCCGAGAGCGTGGGGACCCCAGAGAGACCGCCACCAGAGCAGCCCCAACCCCTCTCCCGATGGGCGCAGAAGGTCACCTTGAGGGGGCCAACCAGCAGCCGTACCAGAGGCCCAGGAGATGACAACAGCAAGCCCCCAGGCCAGCCTGAAGCAGCCCACTTGAAGGTAGATCGAGCTCGGAACTAGAGGGTCGCATTGGGATTGGGTCTCCCGCGGGACTCAACACAAATCTCGCGGGAGCGGGCGGTGTGAACTTTGCTGCGGGCGAGAGCTAAAAGAAACAGTGCGGGATTGGGATGAGCATGTATGGTGAGTGATTTCTGCCACGGATTACCAGCCGAAGGAGACCCTCGTCTAACATTAACATTTGAGAAGAAGCCCTCAGTCACGTCATCTCTGTAACGTGTTGACAGTGCAGACGTTCACACAGCGACGTCACCTTCAGCTGCACCTTCTCCAGAGTCTGGTTATTAGGTCATATTAGGCTTATAGCGCATGGAGACTCCGATCACATGCGCTGTGGCGTCACCTGTGATCCCGGTGACACTGCGGTGTTTAAGGGTTAAAAACTAAATGAAAACAAAGTGCGCTAATCCTGACCAATGTGTCAAAAGACATGCAAGCCTGAGAAATGAAACGGAGACTCATGGGGTTTCTGTATTAATAACCTATAAAATTACATGTTTTCTTCTGCAGGACGAGAGAGGACACAAAATCAATGCATCTCTTTTATTGTGTGAGAATAATTACTCAGAGTTTTGCTGATGCAGGCGGGAGTGGACATGCACCCTGCGGGTGCGGGCGGGAGTGTAACACACACGATGCAGGTGCGGGCGGTAATGGTCAGATATTCAGTGGGAGCGGGATGAAGAAAACAGTCCCGCGCAGGGCTCTACACTGCTTCCCCCACCTGAGATGCCGGATGGTGGACCAGAATCATCTCAAAGTTGTACAGAAGTCCTTCTCTATGACCTCACCAAACTCCTCCCACGCCAAAGTTTTTGTCTCAGTGACCACCTGATCCACATTCCGCTTGGACTGCTGATACCTATCAGCTGCCTCTGGAGTCCCACAGCCCAAATAGGGCGCTGTCCCCCCCATGGCCAAAGTTCCAGTGAACCTCTTCTGTAAGAAGTGGAAATTGAAGCTCCTGACTGACAACTCCACTAAATGCTTTAAATAATGTAGACCCTCACGATACGTATTAGTGATGTGTCGGTCGCAAACAAAACGGCTCTAGGAGCCGGCTCGTTGATGTAACCGATCGGAGCCAGCTCCCTCAGACCCCATCCTAACCTGAGCCACTTAAAAAATGGCAAAAATGTACACATGTACGCACGTGGTATGTGTGCGCACACACGCAGCGTGCCTCTAATTACTGTGGGGGGGGGGGGGTTTGAAGTGTGAAAGGGAGGTGGGTGGCACGCACAAGTTGCCTGGGACAATTATTACAGTAACATGATGGACCTGTAAATATTGGTGGGGACAAATCTGTAAAAGAGGAGGAAAGAAAAACATTGCTGCAGAAAAGTGAGAACATGAGTGAAGATTGGACAGGCAGCAAGATCTGGACACATTTTAACTACAATGACAATTCAAAGACAGAGTGTGGAAAATGCAAAGGGAAAATCTGGTATCCAGCCGGCTCTAATAGTTCAAACTTGATCAATGATTTACTTACAGAGTTTGTTTTCGTCATTTAAAATATGTTTTTGTAGCTCTCTGCTTCATGTTGAATAAAATAAGTTATTTAAATAATAAACATTTGATTTATTGTATATTTGTACATTAGTAATTCAGTTTACACACAGTTGTGCATAATTTCTGATGATAAATTAATTTAAAGGGACACTAGTCAGTTTTAGCTTGTTTTTAGCACACCCTAGTGTTCGTTGGCAAAAGTGAAAGTAAAACCCATCTCCTCGCTGTGCGTTCGTCTTTTTAACACCTTAATCTAACTGCTGAAATGTCTCCCCAGCCTTCATTAGTTCCTACGAGTTATTCGTCACTAAATTAAACAAATCAGCTGTGTTCATGATCGGAAACATGCAGGAAACATGCTGGAAGCAGACTGCAGATCCAGGTAGGTCAAGCTGACTGGACTGGCAACTGTGAATTTGCAAGTGGAATATTCTGGCCACAGGGAGCGGCAGGGGCTGGGTGGCCTTTCATTCACCCTATAAAAGGGTCATTTTAGCACATACTGGCTCAAGAACATGATTTAAAAATATAAAAAAGTTGCAAAGTGTCCCTTTAAGAAACAAAAAATGTGAGGAGCCGTTTGGTTCGTTTTAGTGAGCCGAGCTGTAAATTCCCATCACTAAAACATGAACGATTTTAAAGAGTGAGTTTCAACTTTACCAGATCTCAACTAACCAAGAATCTGATTTCATTTCACTTATGAAAAAATAATTTTTCCAATCCAAAGCGTCCCCTTGGCTCTGTGATTCTAACTGATACGTAGGATAATTTTTATATTTATATCCATGGTAGGGAAAACTCTGGAAATCCTACTGCAGGGGAAAAGTAGTTATTTTAACAGATTTCAGAGAAATTGTATCAAAAGTTAAGAAACAGACAGAACTTATTTTTATATTATGATGTTGTGATCGCTGTAAATTCTATATTATAAATAATATGGATAATATAATATGGAAGTAACCTACCAAAATAAAAGCAGGAGAAAGAGATTCCCTATCTAACATCTCCAGGATTTTGTGAATCCATTCAACAGCAAATCTTTTATCAATGTCCCTGTGGACTCTCCTTCCATTATGCTAGATGATAATTGGTTAAAGAGACACGCAAAGGTAGTCTGAGACTTTTGACAAGGAAACTCTTTACCGTGCTCTTATTTTGGTAGGCCACTTCCTTTCATGGCAGTTTAAAGCAATTCTTCAAATTGAATTTTGACATTTAGATCTTTCTTTGAATAAGTGGATTTTAAATATGCATGTGCAACCTAGATTTAAATGTAAATATTTAAATTTCACATTTTAACTTTATCTTATGGCCTATACTAAATTTTTAGGTGTAACATTATTTAACCATATTTGTATTTAATTCTAAATATCAAGGTTTAAGATTTGAATCTAAACATTCATTTTCGTCATTAATATTTGCAGATATGTCTGAATGCTAATACTTTAATTTTCTAAATAAATGTGATGAGAAAAATGAACTAAAATTCTCAAACTCATTTATAATGTTCTAAGGAGCTAAAAGTGACCAAATGAAGCTGATAGAATGCTATTTTTTCCTAACTTCCTTTTTGCAATTTGCATCTTAGATAAATATTAAGTTTCAAAAACAATATTTAGATTTCAAAATTTAGATGTCACTTCAGAATTTAGATTTAATTCTAGATGTTTAGATTTAATTCTAAAAATTGCGTTATATTGGTGTGCCTTTAAAATGATCATTCTATTGTTACCTCCTCTCATGCAGTTTGATCATCTAGTCTGGGAATTCGTGTTTTAACATCAGTCTGGTAGGTTAAGCTCAGCCAAACTGTTCTACACTCATTCTGCATTTAATGAAGTCTGCACAGCTGCAGACATAACCCTTGTGATTAAATCAGCTCTAATCTGAGTTAGTACATTTTGGCTGCAGCGGAGCACCTCGACATCATTATTTTGCTCCTTGAACCCGACCTCCACGTTCGCCTCACCTCCACGGACGTGCAGACGAGGCTGCCAAGCAAACAGCTGCTCATCATACGTCTTGTCACAGCCGGTTCTGCCTTTGGACAGGAACTCATACATTCTCAAGTTTTGGTTCTGAATTCCACCATGATCCAAATCAGAAATGAGACTTTGTGTTTAAGATTTTGCTTCCAAGCTCTCTCTGCCTGTGGGACCTGCTCCTTGGGCTTTTCATCAGCTGCCATTTTCGACGGCATGCAGTAATTTCATGGCTCATTGCAAGCGCTGAAAACCTTTGAAACTGCAAATGTTAACTTTGCCTGGCCTGGAGCCATTTAGGAAGCGATTAATTTAGCAAACAGAAGTGAGCCACTTTCTCCTCCTAGCCTGCGCATAATTTTTTGGGAGGGGTGTGGGGGGTGCCTTCTATCTGTATTTGAGTGAGAGTGAGGAATGTAATGACGGTCCCTGTAATTGTGGCAGTGTGAAAACGGTTCCTACCTCGACTATCTCTCATCTCTCCTGGCTCCCGGTACAGTGAGAGCAGATTGGAGAATCACTTACAACGTGCTTGACCTTATTTCTTGCTGTGACTTATTAAAGCGTGCTACGAGAACATGTTTGTTTGCAATTTCAGCACAACTGAGGCTGCGCTCGTATTTGGAAACCACTGACTCAAGGAGCATGTTTCTGATCAGGAGTTTTACATATATCATCGACGCAAGGGAGCAACTATTCAATTTGGAAGGAGAAGTAGGGAGCGTATTGGGAGTGTGAAGCTTTTTTGGCTGTGGCGTTCTCAGGAAACAGTGTGGATCCCAGTGAGAGGCTCACAGTGTTTGCCCAGTATTCCTGGAGGCTTGTTTTGTCACAGACTCTGTGCAGCAAGGCATGGGAGAGGCAGAAGGCAGCGGGTCGGCCAGCCTTCCCCCACAGCTGTCCTCCTCCGTTCTGGCACTCGGCTTCACCAAGCCAATATGAAAACAAATTCTCAGGCCTCTTTGCAATTAATTTTCCCTCGCAGCAGAAAAAAAATATCAGTCTTGACAACATAACATATAGCAGGTTGTGTACAGAAAATCTGGCTGTACACAGAAGCAGAACAACCTCACAAAAATCTGCTGGTTTCCCGAGAGTAATTTTTCACTCTGCTGGGAGCAGTTGTCTCACACATATTCCTGCCTGTGCAAATCTGTGCCGTCCATTCAAAGAGTGCTACAAGTGCAAGAGTTAAAAACATACTGCTTGAATATCCCACGCTTTTAATATTCTGTATTTGTGTCAAAATAAATGTTTTATTGGGCAGAGATGAGTTCATGTGGCGGTTTCTGTTCTCTGTGGCATCAAGCAAAAGATTTGAAAAAGTTGTTTTGAAATAAATCAACACATTCTTGGAAAATAAAGTGGGTCAAAATGTAAAAACAACACACGATGTCAGCAGTGTGTGTGTGTGTGTGTGTGTGTGCGTGTGTGTGTGGAAGCAGTGTTTAGGAAACGACTGTTTCCTTACCTGGATGCCCTGTAACCACATCTGCATCCTGTTTTACTGCGGCCACCCTGCAACCCACCCACCCCCTCCCCCCACCACCATTAATTTTACAGAAAGCCATTCACAATAACTGAGATACTGGGCAGCAGCGTTCAAACGCTTTCTTCCTCCTTCTTATCATAAAGGTCCCACATGTCTTGGCAATATCCCCAAAATAAGGAAAAAAAAGAAGAAGTAGAAGAGGAGAAAGATAAATTTACCCTAATTACGTCGCTCGAACAATGTTTTATGACAGCCAAAGACATCAAATTAAATACTATTTTGATTCCGTAAAAGTGGTGTCAAGGTCTTATTTTTTCATTGCAGGTAAGCTGACTGATAAATACGAGGGAGAGAATAGTAATTACAGGGTAGAAATGACATCAGAAATTAGGCGGATTCTGAAAGCGGTCGCCTTTAAATGAGTTTGAGCCATGAATTAAAAAGACCATTAACAGGGAGGAGGCAGGTGTTGTCCTCACTGCCCAAAACAAAACAGTGTGTGTGTGTGTGCGTGCGTGTGTGTGTGTGTGTGTGTGCGTGTGTGTCTGTGTGTTATCTATGAACACATCATTACCAGGTGAAGGTGTATTCAGCTGATCTGCCATTTATGACTATTTTTAATGTATTTTCTCATAAACACGAGACTTTCTGACAGGTTAATAAATCATTTGCTGCTCAGATTCACGCCTTCATAATGCAAACATGTATAATTCTCTGATTATTTCCATATTTGACCTCCTGAAACTCTACATGCTCACATGATGACGATGGCTTCTTGGACTGTGATATTTTATTCTGCTCAGCTTTCACCTGTCCACTGAGACAACTCGTCACTTAATATTTTCTATTGATTTAATTTAAGAATGAGAACTATGATGGTAAATGACTTGAGCTTGTGTGTTTAATTTAGCGTTTGTTCAATTTGAGAAATTTCACGTTCAAATTGAGTTTCTAAATGTGTACTTTTTCAAAAATGTCACACACACACATTCTTGTCTTTCTATCTTAGTGAGGACCATCCATTGACTTCCATTCATTTTTGGGACTGTATTATGCCTAACCCATACCGTAACCCTAACCATAACCAATGCTGATCTATTCCTAACCCTAACCTTAACTAAAACTTAATTCACACCATACCTCTAAAACTAATGAGTAGAGCTCTGTAACATTGCACCAAAGTGAGGACCGGGCAAATGACCTCACTTTGCTACTAATGGTCCTCAGTTTACAGGTGAAAAGCTTTGCATTGAGCCTCAATTTGATGTATAGACAAGTATACACACACACATGCACACACGCACACACACATCCAAAGAACAAACAATTGAGAACCTACAGACCAAATTTTCACCTGCAGAAAATGTTTAAACTCTATTTACAGAGTATAAAGTCTTTTAACGTTTGAATTGTTAAAATGCTTTCTATAAGGTCCTTTTAAAGGAGACAAGACAACAACTCGATTCCTGAGAGGTTAAAGCAGTTTTCCATCGGTACATGCAGAAATTCTACTGGTTACGCTGTAATTGTGTGATTAATGTTTCAGTTCCTACTACAAGTAAATTGTTGCACAGTGACTCCACAAGATTTCAAAAAGCAGAGGATCAGAGTCTCATTTCACTTCATTTTCAGTTTTTTTTTTCTTTCACTCTTCATTATCAAACCCATGTTTGGTCTTTTCATGAGCCCAGAGAAATTTAAAGGTGATGAGAGGTCCACTGCCTGATAGGACACAGGGCCGGTGTGGTGATCAGACAAAATTACATGAAGTTTCTCCCCCCTCCTCCACCACACTTGTCTGTTTTTTTTCCTTCTCATTTAATCAAAGTTGCTGCCGCCTGATGCTGCCCTCTCTCTTGGCCAGGTGTCAAACACTTTCCATTTGATGTCAATGTGGTGATAATCACAAAGTCTATCCACAGATGCCAGCACTCGCCTGCATTTCACTGGGGCATCGCATTCTCCGCTCAACACCTTTGAGGCGTGTAAGATTATTTCTTCAATCTGAAAGAGAAAGTAACCTCTATATGAGGAAAGTAAATCACAATATAAAGTAATTAAGCACATTATCAACGTGGAGGTTAATTAGTGAGACCTTATACGGCTGCACCACTGGTAGCATCGCAAACAGGAAAAAAATGCTTTTTTCTTCTATTTCTTGTCTTCTATACAACCTCACTCACTCAGACACACATGCACGCACACACACACATGCATGCACACACGCACACTTGCATGCACGCACACAGGCAGCTAATTGTCACTGTTTGGGGTTCTGAAATTGATTAAACAACCTGCAATCTAGTTTATTTAATAGAAACTATCTGCAGTTCAAAGCTATTTAGCTGAATGCTGTGTCTTGGCACTGACCCCCTGTCTCATTTTACTCAGACAAAAGTAGAAATTAATTGAATTCTCGTGCAGACTGTATAGAAACGCCTTTAAAGAGTGTGTGTGATTTCATAGTTTATATTAAAAGGTAAGCCTAGCCTGAGAGCTGATGCACTGTTAGCCAGCGTTTATCCATTAACATGAAAGAACTGTGCCAGGCTGTAATATCACAACACAGGGATGACAACATGCTCAGCGTCTGTATCTCTGAAGTGCAGCCGAATCCAAAATGGCACATTGACAACAACATACATAGTTGCTGCATAGAAACAAAAGACTAGGCCTTCCTAATTATTGACAAGCAACATATATTTACTTTTCCTCATTTGAAAACGATAAGCCCTTGAAGCTGGACTCAGTGTCTGCAATGTGAAGATGTCCCTATCAAAAAACAACAGGCATACCTGTTTGTTCAGGACGGCTTGGCAGAGAAAACAGCAGCTCCTCTGCTACAGCTCCGGGTGAAGCCTTTAACTTACTAACTTCTTCTTCTTCTTCTTCTTCTTCTTCTTCTTCTTCTTCTTCTTCTTCTTCTTCTTCTTCTTCTTCTTCTTCTTCTTCTTCTTCTTCTTCTTCTTCTTCTTCTTCTAACATATATCACATTTTTTGATTGGTCCTTTTGTGCTTCATATTTAATTTCACTAAAAAGGGAGGAAACCCAGAAGAAGGTTTTATTCCTTTCTCTTTTTCAGGCTGGAAACTTTGAATGGACATTTCATTATCTGTGTTTCAGTAGTTCTGAAACACTTGACCCTCTAAAGTGAATCATGGGAACTCATACACAGGGGTACGGGCTACAACAGCAGCTGGCTAAAGGTGTGGAGACAGCTCATTTAATTATCTCAACTCAGATAGCACTAATCTAAAAACGAGTGGAACTTTTCTTTTAAAAGATTTCATCTACATATGTGTTTGCATGAGTTCAGTTCAGTTTATATAACGCCACATCACAAGAGTCATATCAAGACACTTTACAAAGTAAAAATTCCAATTGAACCAATCAGTCTTTTTATTATTATTATTATTATTATGATTATTATTATTATTATTATTATTAATAATAATAATAATAATAATAATAATAATAATAATAATAATAATAATAATAAAAATAAAACCGCTTATTAAAGCTGTGTCGTTCGGCCCTCGTAGCTCAGCGCCGCTCTGGCCTAGTGTCGCGACCGCAGGCACTGTGCTCCGCCACGCTATCAGCACGTCAACCCACAGACATATATACATAGATGCCCCATGGACTGGCGCTGCCTATTGGAGCTGCCGTAGTGGCCGGTTGCCATCTTAGATGGGTCTCCATTCGACCCCATTGCTTTCATTTCTACTGAGGAAGATGCACATTTTATCAAGCTTTTTCACAAAATCAGGCACATGGTATGGCATAATAATTAAAATATAAATATAATTAAACAAAATTAAATGAAAATAAAATAAAATCTAAAATCCCATCAGGTAGGCTGGAAAAGTCAATAGCAATCCCACGTGATCTGTTTTCAAGAGGACGCCGGTTGTTGCAACCATAGGTTGCACAAAAATGGGCAGAGTTGCTCACTCTTTGGAGAGTGAGAAGACCCATCCAATATGGCGGCGATGCTGTTACGCTCTCCAGCGCTCAATGGGGCGCCTACATATTCATGTCTATGCTTCAACCCCTCTTCAACATGTCCTATAAGATTGCCAAGCAATTGTGCATGTCACCACTAGGTGGTACAATGAGTGAGCGTCTATTGAACAGTCATTAGTGCTCTGCTCACTAAAAGTGTTTAAAACCGTGTGAAAATCCAAGCTTTTTAACAGATGCCGTTTTGGGGGGGGGTGATGATGTAAATTTATTGAACTGACGTGCTAAACAGTGAGCCACGAGAAAGCACACAACAATTGGTGTGGATCTGATGTTGCATCATGGAGATAAAGCTGGTTGGAAAATCCTAGGGGGCGATCTTTCAAAATCTAATTGAATCGAACTGAGCTGTTCTTAGGTAGACGAAGATCATTCACGTTCATTTTGGTGAGAATCAGATCATGCATGTGTCATAGAGAGCAAGCCGTGTCTTTGGAGGCGGAACTAAACACATTTTAATACAAGTGAATCTGTTTACAGCTGTTGTGATGACACACAGCAGGTTTAGCACCATTGTGACCTTGTTTTCTAAAAGTTTTAGTTTAAAAACTGGACTGTGTAATGAAGGCAGGTCTGTTTCTGCAGTTTTAAGATCTTCTCGACTAGGGCTGGACGATATAGAAAAAAAAAGCACATCGATAAAAAAATTCATACTGATTGATGTCAATAATTATTGATAATTATAATGTAGAAAATATATTTTACGTGCAGCCCTGGCCATTTGATGTCATCACTTTATGAAAAAACAAGGTGGTTTTGTTACCATACTGGATTTTTAATCAATTCTCTGCTAATTTGTCAGTCAGATTTGTAAAAACCAAAATATCGCCGTGCTGGTGAACTACTGTAATCTTTTTCAGTAATGTGCCTCGGCGGAATGGTGCAAACATATTCCAAAAAGATTAAGAATAATAAACAAAAGAAACATGAAGTGACAATTGCAGATTTGTATGGTTATAATGATTGTTTGGTGTTTTATTTTGGGGGTTAAACCACCAAATAGTTCCCGAGCGCAGCCACTGCTGCAGCTCACCGCTCCCCACGAGGATGGGATGCAGAGATGTAATTTCACCAGTGTGTGATGATGACTAATGGGACTTTACGGGGCAGTTTCCTCCAGCGCTCCTGGCATCTTTGTCTGTTTTGGTGTTGGAGGGTAGGGCTTGGTGACGGAGCGTGCCTGGGTCTGTGTTTTTGATTGGTTGGGAGTAAATATTGACTCTATTAAGCTACCCGATAGGCTAATAGGAAAAAAAAGAAACTTTTTATTGACCCATTTTTTTCTATTGGGCCCCACGTCTATTGATCAATATATATTGTTATTGGATTATTGTCCAGCCCTATTCTTGACTAACTTGTTATTTATGTTTCAAACGAACACTGACGTTGTTCATTTAACTCTCAGAAAAACTGACACATAGATATTTTGCAGTTTGTGAAACCCTGTTTCTAAATTAGAAGCTGAGACGTGCTGCACAGGACAAAAAAGCAGCAGCTGCTTGCTTGCTGTAAAACTCAAAATCCACAGCCTTCTTTGCCCCACCCCCCCATCCCCAAAACACACACACACACACTTTTTTTTTCTTAAATGGCATGAAGGTTGAGATGGCTCCAGTCCAAGATCATCGCGCCTGAGACCACACAGATGGGGGGAGATAAAAGTTCTCTGTGAGCCGCTCACAGTGCTGCCATTTTACATAGAAGGGACACGAGGAGGATAAAAGGAGGAGGGGGGAGCCACCTGCGGCCGTGACATCACCACCTTATCACATATCATGTATCACCTGCAGCTCCACGTCAAGCCCAAAGAGACAGATTTCATCTGTCATCTCTGAGAGGATCTCAATATAATTTACTCTGCTCATCTGACATCCAGAGGAGAGGAGTCGAGTTGCCAAAGCTTATCTTACAGATGAGGACTCTCCTTTTTCTGCCCAGTCATGTCCTTCTGTGCTGATGTGCCGGCAGAGAGGGGCTGGCATATCAGATTTTACTGTTATTTGAAAGCAGCATCTGGGGTTAAGTGGTTCTTGTGGTTTCATTTCTCTGTGAACTCAAGACGTGTACAAGTCGACCTAATGTTCCTATTTGTTCCAGAGAAACACCACATGGCTTTGCACGCTGGAATGTTCCGAAAATATGCCAAATAGTTTTAAAAACAGGTACATGCAAAATATTTATCGCATTAAATGATGCAGAAAGAGGGCCTCCCCATTGGTGCATCCATCTTCACTTTAATGCACCAATAAAAAAAAAGATTATCACACATAAAAGCCAGAAGCTAAAAACACAAGCAGTATCAAAAGCAGAACCTAATTAGAAAGACTAATCAACTTAAATGTCTTATTATTTAAAGGATAATTAGTGCTGGGGTTCACACTCTGTTCTTCTGCAGTCATGCTACTAACAAGAGCTGATGCTGTCTAAAGTGGCCACCCACATAGAACAGTTAATTGCAGGTCTTTGCCCTCCAGCACCCTTCTAGTCAGAGAGACAACAGCAAAATTGGCCATTTCAGCTGTGCTGGTTATCATTAATAATTAACAGCACTTCCGAGACTCAAACTGTCTCTAGAAACTTAAGCTAAGTATATTTTGGGACGTGTGTGGATCTGTGATGAAGGCTTTTCAGTTTGCAGGTGAAGATTCTGATTGTTTAGAATGTGTTTTATTAGGAAGGATGACAAAATAAATAATCTATTATTCCAGTCAGAGGCTTTGAATTAACACAGATGTTTACGTAGAATGAAAACTGATATATTTAAACCAGCTTTATTCGTACTGATGGTGGCAAAAGACCTCAAAATTATTATTTTTTTTATGAATCACATGTTTTTAATACAGAAAACATCCACATCTGGTGCAACACTATTCTAAAATAAGTCAAATCAATTATGGGACACCACAGTTTTACACTCCTCTTGTCCAGATCAACCTCTAAACCAGAAATTATCTCTTTTTCTTTGTGATGAATCTGTTTATATGACGATAAAATAGGTTCACTCAAAAAAAAAATGGGGAAATGTAAAGAACACTAGGATGCAAACCCTAAATGTTTTTTTATTTTTATTATTGTTTTAACCAAGGATTTTTGGTGTTTTTTTACTGATTCAAATGAATTGATAATTAAAAACATATTTTCCCCTTCATTCCTGCAGCAGCATCCACAGCAGGACTCAGAGGAATAGAAATGACTTTAAACATCTCAAAAAATGCTCTCAATCATCACATCATATTATTGTTTTCCTCCAGTAAGACTCGTGATAAAAATTAAACCAAGACATTTTTTACAGGTTGTGTTCAGCTCCACATGCAGGTAAAATAATATCCTGTCTATTAAATCCTTCGCCTTAATTTGTCACAAGGCATTATGGGTATTGTAGTTGTTTGTATTGGTTTAGTTTTTAATTCCTTTCAAATTTCAAACTAAAACTTCTGAGCAGCCTTTGGCCCGGATCACATGACGTGATAATCGGGACGACTTTTGACCCCATTCTCTTCCTCCAATAATCTGGAGAATGTGCACGATTACTGTAACGGCTCTAAAGATAATCTCATCAGATATTCCTACCTGTGGTGTGTTAGGAGCGCTGCGGTCTATTCTTATTCACGTCAGGATAATAAATCGGGGCTATCAAACATGTTGGGTTGCACTTGTCTGATTTTTGTGGACAAACGAGTGTGCTGCCTGTTAAATGCGACGTGCACGCTCCTCCTCCACCATATTTATTTGCTCCAAAGTCACGAGATTTCGCGTTTGACCAAGGAATGTTTGTGTGTAGTTTTTATGACTAGACACCACACCGTAGGACCAAAACTGGTACAGTGAAGATTTTTTGTCCCCACGTGTGTGGTATCTCATGGTTTGAAAATCATAATCTTGCCATGTGAATCAGGCTTTAATCTGCAATTGTGGGTTCCTGATTAATGTAATAAATGAATAATAATAAATAATAATAATATATAATAAATGAATGCAAAGCTCTCGATTTACCGGTCGATCTACGTTCCAACCTTCACCTATGGTCACGAGCTTTGGGTAGTGACCAGAAGAATGAGATCATAGACACAAGTGGCCGAAATGAGTTTTCTCCACAGGGTGGCTGGGTTCTACCTTAGAGATAGGGTGAGAAGCTCGGTCATCCAGGAGAGGCTCAGAGTAGGTCCGCTGCTCCTCCACATTGAGAAGAGCCAGTTGAGGTGGCTCGGGCATCTAGTTAGGATGCCTCCTAGACGCCTCCCTGGTGAGGTTTTACGGGAAGGACCAGGAGGAGATCCAAAGGAAGACCCAGGACATGCTGGCCAGAGGAGCTGGCCCAAGTGGCTGGGGAGAGGGAAGTCTGGGCCTCTCTGCTTAGGCTGCTGCCCCCGCGACCCGACTCTGAATAAGTGGACAAAAATGGATGGATGGATGGATGGATGGATGCAATATTCATCTGTGTCCAGTCCTCAGCAGTCACTATCCTGCATGTTTTCCTGCTTCAACTCAGCTGAGTCAAAGAAACGGGTCATTAACAGACTTGTGCTGAATGTATTTGTATCCAGCATTTAAACAGAGGAATCTTAACCACTGGAACACTGAATCACTGCCTTCTGTAGCAGCCATCTTGATCATTATCACTGGATAGTCAACCAGATGGTTGTAATAAAGTTATTAAAGTGTAATTGTTGATCCAATGTGATCAGAATCTGTTGATTTGGTCCTGCAAACTGGAAATCTGAGCTAATGCAGAGTGCAGTGCTCTCCTGCAAAACTACAAAAGATAGAACAAAAAGAATACAAATGGTTTTGGTTGAGCTTTAAACTTTAATCATACCCACTGTGCAAAGACCTAGTTAGGATGTCCTACAGACGTGGTCTGAACCGACGGACCCAATATAGACATGATTTGCACATCTATGTGACATTGACTGTTTGCAGGGTAAGCTTGGATGTAAGATGAGTTTAGAAATGAGTGATTATTTTATGACTATGTCCATACAACGACAGCATCAAAAATACGTCATCTCAAGAAAACCTTTTTCCTGACATGAGAAAAGAAAAAAGTTAACTCTGACATATTTGATCACATTTTCCTTCTTAGGAAGTCATTCATGGTGCTGTTCAAGGGTAACAGCCACTGTCTTATAACGTTATTATTCTTTCCTAATCGGTTTATAAATATTTATGAAGCACCAAAGCCACCCTGACTTGCTTTTGAGATTGAAGCCGGGCTGTAGCGTATTCGTTCCAAGGCAGCCATCGGTTGGGAGGAGAGCGATAGCTTGGACAGGAGATTTGTGACAGAGTAGAGCATGAAACCCATCACTTGATGAGTGGAAATCCCTACTTTCTAATTAATCGAGGTACACAGGCCAGGAGGATAAGGAGGATCAGGGAAATGAAATCAGCAAAAAGATAGCATCACTCATTTCTGAGGCCTATTGTCACACTTCAGAATCTGCTGTAATGAATCACTCAAGCATTCTGCAGATACATTTGAATGGTGTGGGAAAGTCATTGTCCAGTGGAGAGCATTCGATAAGGATCTTTTCTCTTGCCTCTCCCTCTTCTTCAGCTTCTTCTTTTCTTCTTTTGTCAAAAGGCCCTCTGATCAAAAAGCAAAATCAGGGCTCAAGCAACAGGTATGCTGCCTGAAAGGCTGCCATAATCTGTGAGTGGACTGGAAAGCTATCTCGGATTTAGGAAGAAGGAAGGTTGATTCCAGAAGTTTTAAGGAATTTGTTTCCCGAGATCCGTGGAAACAGTCAAGATGGATAAGGTAGAAGAATGTATTTCATAAATGGTGGATGGTAAGAGGAGTAAATTGGACATTAGTACACCTCTTGTCTTTGACCATAGGGACACGGACAGTCATCAGCCCTTTTTATAAAACAATGGTGGCATGTGGGAGTATTAGGTCGTTTATAAGAGATCAGACCGTGGCGGTAATGTGTCGCAATCGTGTCCATTTTATAAAAGATTACGCGATGGCGGTATAAAGGAGGTATGGGGGCGGTCTCTTCCATGTATCTTGGACATAACTTACTCTTTATTGTGATCAAAGCAGCGCTCCTTAAGTTTTTTTCACAAGCAGTTCCTAAAGGTGTCTGTCCTCCACAGTCCTGTGAGCTGTCAGATGATCTGAGCTCCAGCTCTAATGGAGAAAAGCTCCCGGCGCTCTGCATCGCTCCAGTTTATCATCTCAGCTGGTTCTGTTTACAAAACGAAACTTATGCCCGTGTTTACTTTCATTTTCAATATAGTTCCCGGTTGGAGCTCGACATTAATTCATCACGTGATCATGACACCACCCTCTGTTGCACCAAAGCTTAATGTGTGTTTAATAGACCGGTGAAGCCGCAATATTACTGCAATATTACTACCAAGTATGACGGCACAAATGGCGCAAAATTCCTGCATCGCTTGCCGCCATAGCGCGTTCATAAGACACACCGTTGCGGTAATATTACGCTGATTTGCCGGCACGGTGTGTCTTATAAAAAGGGCTATCTTTTACCCTAAGGCCTGGAATATACTTGCTTTTAACGACGTGTACACGTGTTTAAAATGGCTGCCACGTGTAACTTGCGTTGATTTGAAGCGCCGTTTGTGCGCATCCCCCGAAATTAACGAGACACATCAGAACGCTGCAATATATGAGTAACCAGTAGGCGGAGTTGACTAAACGAGTGAGACACACTCACCATGGTGACTCCATCTCTGGTTTGGAGGTCTTTCACACCTACGATACCGCTGCTGTCTTTTTTTCTGTTGTGATCTCAAAATGAACCAGTTACTGAGCTCTTCTATTGACGCCATATTTGTTATGGTTGTACCTACAAACCTGGCTCTCTATCCAATCTGAGTACTAGTGTGCCCCCTAGTGGAACACTCCAGTACTACAGCACAGTGCCATGCAGCAGCAAGTATGTCAACCAAGTGATGGAATCTATAGATTGGAGATTGGAGCTCCTGCTTTTATATTTATATTTTATATTTTTTGAATATACACAATTTAAAGTTCCACCCTGCAAACATTCATCTCAGTGAAAATCACATGATAACTGTTTATCATTTTAACGTGTTTGGGCAAACAACCGATTCATCTACCAGCTTAGACTTGACACATTTACTAAAAACATTTGAATGATCCACAAAACATTTGGGAAAATATTCTTTGGCCAGACGGGATGGAATCAGAACTTTCTGGAAGGTGTGTGTCCCGTTGTCCATCTGAAGTAAAACTAACACTAAAATGTTTTATCAACAGTCAGACATGGTGGTGGTGGAAGTGTGATGGTCTGGGGCTGATTTTCTGCTCTTTGTAATGGATGGAACCATGAATTCTGCTCCCTAACCCTGAAAGCCATTCATACTGGAAAACCCTCCATGGCTCCAGTTACTTTCTTGCTCAGGACCAGGTTGGTTTAGATAACTTTGCTCCTTTAATAAATGAAAACTACATGTTGCATTTGCTCTTACATATCTTTGTCTGAAACTGACATTTTTAACATTTTCAAGTGTGACCAACAACGTGGAAATTAATGTACAAATATTAATTCTATATAAATTAGTAATGTAAGTGCTTTACTAATAATATGTTTATTTTACAACAGTAGTTATGAAACATTGATAAATGATCCAGTATTGGAAAATACATTTTCTTTAATTTTAACGCAAAACGTATTAGACCATATTTTTGCAGCTTATGAATTAGTTTTAGTTTAAAATTCAAGAAAACATCAGAGGAAGCAAGCACTAAAGATGCTGTCACGATCACTATTTAGCTAATATTTGATCTTAATAAATAATTATAATAATGATGATTCATCAGCACAACTAGCCTGAAATCTAGACCAACCGTTGCAAAAGCAAAAATATTTTGCTCTGCAGGTCGGTCTAGTCACGCTCCATTGTAGCCTCAGCAGGTCTCCCACTGGCCCAGCAGTCTTGCATTTGGCCAATCACAGCGCTCTACGTCTGTTGGATGGAGCTGCGATGGAGAGCAACAACAAAGATGGCGTCGGCTCAGGAATGGCGCTCGTTTGGCGTTAACTTTGGACGATTTAGACTTGGGCTTTTCTTTGAGACGAGCAGATAGAGGCACTTAAGTCATTTATTCTGGAAAAAAGATGCATTTGCTGCTTTACCGACAGGATACAGCGAAAATTTAATTTACCAGCTGGTTGCTAAACGATGCAATGAATACGACGTGCTGTTTGTTCCTCTGATTGGTCCTAGCGCTGTCCAATTGCGTGCACAGGAAGTGTGATAGAAAACCGTAGATTCCCCCCTATGAATGAGCTGTTTCAATGGTTCATTGCCAGACTATATATTTACATATACAGAATGGGTTGCCAGGCTAGAGCAAAACAAAATCTAGCATCAAGCTTTGACCCACATACAATATAATGTTTTTGTAAGAAGGTTTGAAACCTCTACTGTTGGTAATCACTGCACAACATTAGCAGTTTAATCTGCTTTGCTTTAAGGAACACCAGAAATAAGCCCAGCACACGTTAGCTGCTTGTCTGAGAGCTGGCAGGCTGAGCTCAGCTCTTCGGCATCATGAAGCACATCACTGTGACGCTAAAATCTCAAGACGACATGAAACCCAGAAACAAAATGTGGCAAATACCTTGGCGTGTCGTGCATGGGTAATTACCACAACTGCTTTTTGACTATTTATGTTTGCAAAAAATTCACCAGAAGCACATTTCATGTAAATAAGCAGCAGCTTTTTGTTTGCTTTTTGAAGATAATTTGAGTTTTTTATGTTCTAAACAGTTAAATTTGACCCCAAAAGCAGAGACAATGGTTTTTAAACTTCCCTTTTCCATCTTATTTCTGTACCTCAACCTTTAAATCCCAGTAAATGATTTAATGTACTGTGCACCCACTCACAGTCTGCATATGAGATACGAATATAATTGTATGTTACTTTTTAATTACAGGAAAAATCTAACTTGTAAGATGATGGGCTGGAAGGTGCCACTGCATTGTTATTTTTTTTTTCATCCTCTTTTTCTGATTATGTGAGCTGGGCTCCTTTGCTAAGCGATGATAAGCAGAATTTCCATGTTCTCTGCATAATTAATCCATCTTTGCCTCTCTTCATGCCAACTCTGCCGTTATCGCGGGCACATGCCTGAATTGCAAAAGAATCCTCTCTTCAATTGGAACTTATTGATATTCCAAAAAACTGGAAATCCTCAAATTTAAGCCACAGATTGTTAAATGGATTAATTTCGCGGCAATCGCGAGCATCTAACTCAGGGAGACAGGCAAAGCAAATTGAAAGTGTCTCCTGTTTGTGGAGTTTTAGTCCCAAATGATAGGGCTTATTGGCATGTTTTTTCTCCATAGTCAAAAATTACCATTCATTTGCATGCCATAAAGTACTTTATATGGTTGGAAATTCAGAGGAATTTCTTTCAATGCCTGTCGTTGGCTTCATGATAACAACTTCAGCTTCCCACATCTGGCCGCTTTTGATACTGGCTGAAAGGGATGTCTGAATATTTAATATTTTTATCTGCTCTCATCAATGGTTTCACCATTAAGGAGGGCTCTGCTGTTTGCATGGAGCCTGGCAGATGTAGATTTATTTTCTGAGCTGTCTGCGGACTGCCTTTCTGTGAATATATTGATGCATTTTTCCATTTTGCTGTGCACTGAGGCTTCTGCATATGTAATAAACCAGCAGACACACTTATAAAATACATCAACAGACTGTATTATAATGCTGCATTCAGATGTGGGTCCTCACTCACTCATGCATTAGCAGGGAAGGGGGGGGATTCAACTACATGCATCAAATGTAATTTACTTGACCTCATAAAAATAAATAATGTTACATATAAAGGCGTCAAAACAGAGGAGCTGTTTCTGTAAATATTTCAGGGAAAAATCAGGAAAACAGGAATTTAATAAACAGACATGATCAGTGCAGGAATAGGACTCATTTAAAACACACAGATTAAATCCAGAGTTTAGTTAATTTTTTTACATGTTTTAATCTAAAGTCGAAGATCTTTATGAAGGACAATTTCTTTAAGAATTAAAAATAAAAGTGGAGAACATTTGGGATAATTGAGGAAAAATCTAAAACTATTCACATTTGGATGAATAACAATTTAATTTTTTAATTTAGTGAGACACAATTAGTTTTACTTTACCAAACAGCAATTTACCATCATTTTTTTACTAAATAGTATTTTTTGTAAAAATCATTCAAGGTTTTGTTGAGATTTTTATTTTTATAAATATGTAAAATGTTTGACATAATTACAAAAATGATTTTGTCATTTTTTTCCACACAATTTGGCGCACAATAAATTTTATGGCACCACTCAGATGTTTTTATTATTATTTTAAAAAATTTAAATATTGTTTTCAGGACTATTTCACAGTTAGACTCCCCTCATGAAAGATTTAATTAATGTTTCTTTTATTATTATTATTATTATTATTATTATTATTATTATTATTATTATTATTATTATTATTATTTTGTTTGCAAATTCCTAAAAATGAATTAAATAAATGTAAAAAAAAATGTAATACTTTGTTCATTTGCAAGAAATGGCTCACTATCACCGTTTGTTGCATTTTAACATTTTATTAATTGTTAATAAGGTGAATCAATATAATTGAATAATTTACTAATTTATAATTGTCATCTTATTATAAAGTATTAATTTTTCTTAGTTATCTAATTATTTTTATTTTACTCTTGCAAGACAAACGATGATAAATGCTGCCATAAAAGACTGAGCATGGTTTTCAGGTGGATTGTGGTTAATTCTCTGCTGTTGGATCACTTTTTTCTTCACATTGCAGCACAAGCATTTTAAGAAGCGAACCTCCTTAAAACGAGGATGGATATTTATGATTTTAATCCATAAAAAGCTTGCTATTTATCCCCCGGAGGAGTCACAATCTCAGCTTTTGACCACATAAAAAAGGAAAAAAAACAAGCTGAGATTAGCAGTAAGTATGTCCTGCCTCATAGTTCTCCCCTCCTCTTCGTCCTCCTCCTAAAAACATTCTTTATTTCCAGATTTACACACTCCCATTGGGAGGAGCGTGGTGCGTCCATCCCGCCCTCTCTCTACATTTTTATCACTCTCCGACACCCAAACGTTTTGCTGCAATCTTAAGATGTTTTCGGGTTGTTTTTGGTTGCATGTTATTGCTGTTTTGTTTAGCATCCTGGTAAATGGAAAGGATGGGGAGGAAATGGAAAGGGAAAGATGAGGCTGGGGCTGGGGGGCTACTGGATATCGGTGCCTCCCTGGAAGGAGCTGGCGCCGAGGCCTGCAGGGCTGCGGGTGGTTTTGGCAGAACGGCCAGCGGAGTGGGCACTTTCTCAGACATCTGTTTGCTTGCTGCTGCTGGAGATGCTGGCTGGCTTGATGGGTGGTGGTGGGGGTGCTGAAGAGGGGGAGCATTCAGCCACAACTGGCAACTTTCTCCAGACGGACATTAGAAACTATTTTATAGCTAACAGAAGTCACATTTGGTGACTTTTTGTTTTATTTTTGCATTTTGATCCCAGAATGCCACCTGAATCAAACCCACCTCACAGAAGTTCTTGCTGGAGATCAGTGAGAAAGTGTTTCTGCTGCCCTGCCTTTCTCCAGATGACCTAAAGAGTCAGATATGTGTCACCCCAAGCTCAACAACCCCATTCCCCTCCACACACACACACACACACACACCTAACCTCCTCACAAGACAAACCAATCCCCAACAGCCAGAGGGCGAGATGGCAGCAGGCGAGCTGAGGCTGCTCTTAAAGGGACGAGCTGCTGCTGTCCACACGGTGGCTGTCACTTCCAGCGCCACCGGACATGAGAGTCCTTAAAGAAATCAACCCAGTAATTTGTCACAGCAGCCCTCCTGTGATATTACTCAGTCAGCACAGCAGCTCACTTCAACAGGGCGAGGGGACGGCTGCAGCAACACACTAAAACAACTCAGAGTCGAGGCAAGAAGAACAGAATTCTGAGACAACGCTGGTTCATAGTTTTCTTCTGAAGATGCAGCTGCTGGATGATGGAACTTGACAGGAGTCTAACGGGTGGACTGTCTTTTTTTTTATTTTTAGTCAAACTTTTGTGCATCTCAGTGACTTAATTGAATTAGAATAAAGCATCAAAAGGTCTGCTCTTACTCATTTTCCATTTAATCCACATAAAAGTCCAGAAAAATGAACCAAATTTATATTAAAATTAAATATTCACACAAACTGCCTGTGCATCTGGAAATTTGATGTTAAATTTGGTCCCAAATTTAGACAAAAAATAATAAATTGTTGGTATTTTGGACAGGTATGGTAATCACAACTTTCAATATTTATAAAAATTGTGGTGTTTTAAGGGTGAAATATTATTTATCCTTTAATTTTTTTAATTATTAATGAAACAGTTGTTCTCATTTACTTTTGTCATTTACCTTCAGGAATTCTTTTATTTAATTTATGGGGAAAAAAAAGATTAAATATTTAAAAATGTATAGTAAGATATATTAATACTGTGAAAGTGTTAAATAAATAAACAAATATATAAACATTGATAAATTAAATTTTGAGAATTTGTACCTGAATCACATGAACTTTTTTGTTGTTTGATAAATTTTCACACTAACTTTAATTTTAAAATGTTCCTTAGAGTTTATATGAAACCCAGTATTGGTTTTAGGACACATACAATTATATTTATAACAGTATTAGTTGCAAAAAAGTGTTAAAACAAAAAGTATGTCACAATTTTGTTAATAAATAATTAATTGAGTTGGATATTTAATGTGCTCATGTGTTGTGCAGATGCTTTTATCCAAAGGAACTTAAAGACATATTCATGTTTTTGGTCCGTGGGAGAAAACCGGAGAAAACCCACACATGCATGTGGAAAACATGCTAATTCCAGAAAGACAACAGCTGGGATTCGAACCTACGACCTTTTTGCTGCAAGGCAACCATTAATCAGATAAAACATATTGTCTCAAGACCGGACCTGGTAAAATCCAGAGTCACCGCCCCGACACTGAACAGTGCTCCCCAAATGTGACTTGGCAGCTCTAATCAGATGATTTAGCACATTAAATCAACCTTTCCCCCTGTAATCAGATTACATGAGCACACTGCACAGCGTCTCCGCAGCATACAGTACACCTTCACCTATTAATATGACCAACCCTGTGTCAGTGATTTCCCCTGCGATGGAATCAGTATCATGTTAATTATCACAACCATCTGGTCTGAGCTGTGGGGGAAAGAAGCTTTCTCTTCCTCTTGCAGATTTGTAGCTGCCAATCAAAGAGTGCTTCAAACAAGCCACTGGGGCTCAGAAACAGCAGCGAAGAACCACGCTCCGGTCTCAGAGGATTTAGGAGTGGCGTTAAATTAATCTGGAGCTGGCAATTTGACTCTCCTCTCACTCTGTGTTGTTGCTCTCACCACAACTCATTATTGATTTTGGTACAGGACTCCTAATATATCCAGGAGAAGCTGTTTGTGCCTGGTTAACACGCTCCTCTTAGTGACGGATGCACACATCTCACTGGAATTTCTAGATTTATTGTGTCACCTTTTTGTTTAAACTGATCATAACTCTCCCACTTCTTAACAGTTTGACAAAAAGTCCCATGACATCACCACATCTGGATCCGGGCCAACGCGGGGAAGAGACAAGAAGAAGTAAATAAACTTTTATGAAGGAGAACAAATGGAGGAGACGCATTAAGGAGACTCGCAGGACAAACGCTCTCCTCAAGGTGAAGCAGGCTGACCCTCCTGCCACATAAATTATTCTGTAGTTTCAGACTCCAATCCAAAGTTGTGGAATTGGGTTACAAGATAATTTCACAGGCCACTTGCTTGTCTTCCTTGGCAGTCCAACTGGCTAATTGAAGAGAGTGATTTCCAGTTTGGGCAACTATTCAGAAAATGGCAGTCAGAATTCTGAACCATTTCTTTAAACTCTCTCTCCTCTTTTTTTTAATCAGAAAATCATTTTTTCTTCTGCAGATGATCAAAATATAAACAAGATAAAAACCTCAGACTTATCAATTCATTCATTTTACATTGAACATACTCATTTAAACAATGTGCATAGGTATTTAGAAGATGCTTAATGCATTAATAATTTTCAAAAAGCTAAAGCTTGGTGACAGTTTTACTGTTTTGGACAGAAGTGAGTGTTTTGCTGTTTAAAGCAGCTCTCAGAGTGCATTATGGGAAAGTCAGCTGTCAAGTAAAATAATCCTGGTGTCTCAGTGATGCAGATATGAGCTGCAGCACCATATGCTACAGCAAAGGGATGGACTTTAAATAAACACTCCTTTACTGTTGAAATTAAGGAAATAAAAGAAAACCCGACAGGTGACGGATTAGAATAAAACACCCTAAGATTAAATAATAATAATAATTATTATTATTATTATAATTATAATAATAATAATAATTTAGGAGGAAAAGTATAGGCATGTGTTTACCCTAATTGTTTAATTAATAAGAATATGTTATTTCTAATATTGACGGAGATCCAGTTCGTCTCCATCTCCGCTTTTAACACAACAGCAGCTCATTAGGGGCTAATTAATAAGTGGGAGTAAAAGTAATTGTGGATCAAGTGAAGTTCACGAAGCCGCGGCTACGGTGCCCGGGGAGGAACAAACCTTATCTTCAAACAAAAGCGCGAACCGCTTTCACCTCCCCAGTCAGTCCGTGCGCATCGCGGCGGAGCGCAGCCTCGACGCGGAGACCGGTGCTGAGGAAGAGTGAGGGAGAGACACACAGAGAGGGAGGGCGTGCGCGCGCTTGTGTGTGTGTGTGTGTGAGCGCGTTTATGTTTGTGTGTGAGGGAGAGAAAGTCAGATACAGAGCCAGGGAGACGAGAAAGATAAAGGAAAGACAGACGGAACGATAGACTTGTGCGTAAAAAAGTAGCTTTTTTCTTCTTTCTGAATTTCCATCAGACAGTTAAACCCCGACTGCTTGGATGAACCAACACCTACCGATCTGTCAGTCCTACACCTGGATTCACTGACCAGCCGCGCAGCAGGCATGTCCCGACGGAAGCAGAGCAACCCCCGGCAGATCAAACGTAAGTTGATCCTTTCTAAATGTTGTCTATCCGCCGCGGCGCGTCTTGTTGGACTTTCCAGCTGATTGTAATGAAATGATGACCAGAGAGTCTGATTCAGGAGCGCAACTATCGCCGCTCGCTCCGCTGCTGCTGGTCACGGTCCTCCGCTTTCCTCACGCGCTCAAAGCATTATTTGTGTTTTTAACCAAAAGCCCTCCGACTGAAAACTTTCTTAAGTTACAGCTGAGAATAGGCAGGAAAGTTATTTATCCAGACGTCAAAACACTCATCTACGGAAGCCGATGACCAAATCTCATTTACAGGCCGATAATTATCATCCTGCGTCAGAAAAATCAATTTCAGGCAGTTTTTTCTGTACAGTTATAAACACACACACACACACACACACACACACACACACACACACACACACACACACACACACACACACACGTTTTACACTCCATAGGTGTGTGTACATAAACATAAATAAAACTGCTTTGAGACTTAATAAAGATGTAAAGTTGAACTGTACTGGTGAAAGTCAAACTGTCAGGATAACACACACTCCTAATTATAAATAATATCTGAGTTGTTCTGTTATTGAGTTCATAAAACAGGAAAAGCTTTAAGGGTGTCATATTTACAGAAAGATCAAAAAAGCTTTGAATCAGCATTTTAATATCAGAATTATTTTACACCAGCAAAATTATGAGGTTCCTCAAACACAGATTCAGCTGTGTGTGTGTGTGTGTGTGTGTGTGTGTGTGTGTGTGTGTGTGTGTGTGTGTGTGTGTGTGTGTGTGTGTGTGTGTGTGTGTGTGTGTGTGTGTGTGTACACTAACTTGAGTGCCTGCTGGTACACAAGTCTGGTTTCTGACATTTCTGTGAGTCATTCCAATGATGGAAAAGATTTGTGCTGTTTTCTTTTAATTGAACATAAATGAATAAAATATACTTTTATTTAATTTTCATATTTTTCTAAATACAGAATTACTTTTCTAAAAGCATTTAGTCAGTCTTTTTAATTTCCAATAAATATTTTAGAAAGAAAATTGTTTTTCTAGCATTTCATTTGTAATATTTTGAAAATTAAATTTATTTAATTATTTGACTAAAATTCCTACTATAAAGTCGAGCAGATAAAGTTTTGTGTTTTTATCAAATTATATATATATATATATATATATATATGAAAATAGTATTTTGACACAATATTTGCGTTTATTCTGGCAACATCTATAAACCCATGAATATTTTCCTTTGACAGCAGCACAACAGTCTGTGACGTGACAGAGCCACTGGTTTGTGGACCAATCCCGTCCCGGCATCAGAATTTGGTTTTATCGTGTGAAGGAAACCTAAGGCTTGTGTTTGGCTTTGTGGCTGTGACCTGGCCTTTCGTGAATTAGTATGTCATGTGTAAGATCTTGTTAATATGGAGCTGGGCTGCTGCTGTATAATCAAGCAAAAGCTGGAAACAGAAAGGTCAGAAGGAGCCCGGATCCACACTCCTACCAGGAACTCTGGGAAAAAAAATGAAAAAAGAAAAGGCAGAGGCAATGCACAGAAACTCAGTACAAACAGTCATTCTAAAGGACAAAAAGGTTGTTGGGCACCACGCTCTCCCCCCTCTCGCCTTCCCCCTTTCTCCCCCTCCTGCATACATTGGACCGTTATCTAAAATTGTGATTTATGCAGTATTTTAATATTTTGCTTATTCTTTCCCCTTGGGTGCTCTCTGAGCGGTGATAAAAAGGCGATGCTGAAAGAGCACCATTAATTTGCTCCGATGACTGGGGAGATAAGGCCAGATAATGGGAAAGATAAGCAGAGAAGATATACCATCAGAAACCCGATTATTACCATTAAAATTCCAGCCCAGCAATCTGCAGCTGGCTGATAATTCCTTCTCCGTTTCCACCACTTTGGATGATAAGGCAAAAAATAGTCACTCAGTGCTCCTTGATTAGGCTGCCTGGATATCCCGATAATACAGTGATAAATTATGTATTTCCCTCCTTGTTTTTTTCTCCCCTTACATCTGATTTTTATATATATTTGTTTATAAAAAAATATATCCCTGCCCCCTTTCTGTGCACCCTCCCCCCGTTGTTTTCTGAAAGAAAGAAGAAGAAAATAAGCCGCTGACTTTTATTGTAATAAGAGTTAGATAGAAAGAGGAGATAGTGGTGGAGGTGTTTTGTGTGGGAGCACATATCAATGTTATCAGCTCATCTCCCTGGGCCAGCTGCTGGCTGCTGTTGTTTTTAGCCTTATCACCCTGTGCCAATATGCCAATAAATTGCCCAGATTGTTAGTCATTTCAGATGTGGGGGTGTGGAAGTGGTGGTGGTGGGGGATAAATTGACAGGAGTGATGAAAATATCGCTGATGCTCAGCGGAGTGCGATTAGCTGATGTAATATGATGGGTGAATTCCACCCCCCCACCACCAGCAGCAGCAGCCCGGTGGTGTTCATACCTCCACTCGTGCTGAGAGGAGGAACGTTTTGATGCTTAATAGGAGAAAAAGATACAGAAACCAGGATCCTCGCTGTAATTTTTCTGCAAAATTGCCCCCCAAAGTTCCCCGGCGTTGAATCTGGATGATGTAGAGGGGAGCGTGCCTCCACCAGTGTTTATGGGAACATATTGAGCCCCCCCCCCCTCCCGAGGCCACTCACGGACATCTGATGTCAAATGTGCTCATTAAACTGACTTAGTGTTTTCCCTCTGCGTTATAGAGCATGTGAGAATTGGTGCTGCCTCCTCTTTCCGCCGACGCGGGGAAGAAAAGGCAGCAGCGTACTGTAGTGATTACTGTAAGTTTGCAGAGCAACCGAGTGGCAAGTGCACAAGTCTCCGGAGCTTAGCACTATGTCATACTGTCAAAATGCCTAATCTGCTCATGTGATAGTGATCTTACATCTGTAAAGCTGTTTTGTGCACTAAGTGCTTCTTCTCACTGCTTTGAAAGCCTTGTTGTTCAAGTGAAACAGGAGTCACTGCTCTTCTACTTCACTTTTAAATAAAATCATCGGATTCACTTTAGTGATCATCCATCAGATTTTAAGAGAATCATTTCATTGATGCTTGTTTGTGTTTGCTAATTGCCTCGGTACGACCTTTAGGTTAGCTGGAGTCCTTTGCATTGTAACCCCGGGAAAATGACAACAAAGCCCCATTTTTCTCAGCCAGTCACTCTGAACATGAACTACATCTGAACACGGCTCCCTGCTCGAGCTAAATGTCTGCGTTTTATCATAGCAACCATTTTTTCCATCTCCGCTCCGCCGTTAATCTCTCCAACTCCTTAGCATACGGCCACTTTATGTAACGTCAGCATACTGTTTATCATATCAGGTGACATTTCTATCTTTGAGGGGCATTTATCGGAGGCAGATTACACTACTAAGGGATAAGGGACGTGTTTACAGAATTGACTGCCAACATCCTGCGTGTGTGTGTGTGTGTGTGTGTGTGTGTGTGTTATTGGAGTATACGTTGCAGAACACACGTTGGGCGTGTGGTTTTGCATTTTAGCGGAGGCATCAGAGCTGTTAGCTTGATGTACTTTGTGTTTCTCCCTCGCTGTGACTTTTCATCCTTATTTTCTACAACTTAGCTCAGCTTCCTTGTTTATGGAAAGCTGTGGAAGTCGTATACGCTGCGTTTCACCCTTGGCCCACAAACGCTGGCAGCTCTAAGTAGTCAGATGTTTTGGGGGTGTAGAATCAAAAAAAATGTTTGCATGCCAGCTTCCCTGTATATTTAAGGGCCTTCCTTTCATTTGGGTGACAATCACGGCGTGTCTCTCGTGTTTCTCTTGTTGATTTCTGTCAGAAGAAGAATGGTTGTTGAATGCCAACTTTCCCTCAAACATCTGTTCCCTGCCAATAACAGCATGTGCTGTTGCCTCGTCTTAGCTGAAGGATCCCCAATTGCCTCCTCACTTTTGACACAAAACAACAATGCAGATGCGTGTCATTTCCCTTTATTGTATTTTTTTCTTCATTTTCTGTCTAAAGCAAAAATGTTTGTTGCAGAGAAAGTCTTTGTGCTTCTGTCACTGGCTGTGTGTGTGTGTGTGCGTGTGTGTGTGTTGAGCTGAGGTTGGCAATGCACCGTCGATGCCTAATCCTGCCCTCTCTGTCCCCGCTGCCTGCAGAGCTCGGACAGCAGTGTGAGATGTGGGCAGGGTTGTTGCAAAGGTGGAGGTCACTTCCTCTCACAGCTTCCTCTTTATCTTCCTCTTTCCTGAATTCCACTGCTGTTATTCCTATAAGCGCTGCTCTGAGCTGTTGCCATTGTGTTTCTATCCCTGTACTGGAACTGTCACCGGTGTGAGCAACATGTTAAATTTAGAAAATAAGTCAGCGTGAAAACAAAATGTGGAAATCATGTCACTGGTTTCATGTTTGCTTTTTTAATTGGAAGTTTTGTCTCCTCATCGTATTCCTCTCAGTCTATTTAGATGTTATATCAATGATGCCCACTGAGCCCCGGGAAACAATTGACTTTCAGCCTGCTTTAAGTTAATAGCCTTGTCTCTTGCTTGTACGGATCAATATTGGTATTAATTAATCACCATTATCAGGAGCAGGATCTAGTTCCATTTGTTGTTACATCAGCAAAATATCAATAGAGAAAGTGGACTCCCTGATCGTCATGGCAACTTCATCTCTTAGGTCAAAGAGAGTTTATCTTATCTTGCTGCTGAGAGTGGCAAACTGCTTAGGAATCTAGTTTAGACTCAAAGATCATTGATTTAAGCTTTTCCTCACCCCGGCCTTGTTGTTCCAGCAGGGAGAGAGAGAGAGAGACAACAAAATAGGAAAAAGAGAGCAAAGGAGCATTCTAATCACAACCGAGATGTAAGATTTAAATATTGATGTCCAAAGGCCATTACAGCTAAGAGGGCCTCTGGTCTCGCTGTTGTTCAAGTACGTCCTTTTAAGACCCAGACAAAGCTTTGATTATCAGAGGTGTCACCGTAGAGTATGTCTGTATAGCTGACAGTGTGGGACTGCAGGGGAGATCGCTGTCCTGCTGCACCAGAGCAGAATGCTAACATCTGAGCAGGCCTCAGCGCTTTTAGTGATCACAACAAATGTGTAAAGGTTTGATTTCATAAATGGCCGCTCTTTTTGGACTAAACAGAAACATTTGTTTGTGGTTTCAGTCGTCGTAAGAACAGGACAAATTATTTAGAAACTATTTTATGATTTTTCTGCTATAGAAACAGCATTAAAATCAACTTTTAATGACTTTTGTCACGCTCCTGTCAAAGTACAAATAAATAAAATGCATCTAAAAATCCTAAACTAATGCACACACTGTGCATGAAATGATTAACAAAATAAAATATGAAATTTAGGTTGATGAAGTTATTTTATATGGTTAAACAAGGACACATTTTTAAGCACATTTAAATATTTTGTTAAACATCAGAATGTCAATTCTTTATTTAATCTTTAGTTGCATTAAAGAATGTTATTCAGTTTTTTCCTGCAAGAGTGACAAATTCTCTTTGTGAGCATTAAACAGGAACCAGGACCAGTAAGAACTGAACAAACATGTATCAAAAATCTAATGGTGACTGGAATCGGCCAATGTCAGCGATCAGCTGATCTAAAACTCAGAAAAACTCCAACAAATCCTTCATGTGGACGGTTTCAGTCATACAATCACGATTTTCAAGTTATTCAGAGCAGGGGTGGAAATCTTTGAGATAAATCAGGATCAGCAGGTTGCAGCAGAAATCAGCATCAGCCATCAAAACCAGTGCATCTCTAAAACAAGCTAATAAACAAGTTTCCATATTGTCCTCCCCATCTTCTCCTCATGTCTCGGCTCAAAGAGCCTTCTCCTTTATCCGTATGTTTTAAATGATCCTCACCTGTTTCTGTTTACTTATTTTTGCCAAGCTGAAAGCCAATTAGAGTGTGCTCTGGTTCTAGACTGTGTGCTCTGTATATTTGACAGAGATTGAGGTGTCTGGTCCTCCTGGGAACTCACAGGCCTAGTGTGGACTATCTGGGTAGTGGTGAGCCTCAGATGTACCTCATCATGCTGCCGAATGCTCCTCAGGGTTGGAGCAGAGAGCACGGGCACTGCCTGCTTTTTCTCCCCCCTCGTACTCGTCTTGCCTTCGGGACACAATTGCCTCATTTAACATTCTCTATTTGGCCCCTGCCAAGAGGGGAAATAGCCAGGGTGAGTAAGAGAGGCCGCCACACATCATGAATTCTTCTTTCATTTAACTTGCGCAGTCCCTTTTCACCTTGGTGATGCACATGGATCAGGAATGAAGATATTGCTCAATTAAGGGGATTTCTGAGGTGGCTCCTGAGGTATTGCAGCTATTTTTGTGCCGCACTGAGGCTTTGATGAAATGCGGATATGGATGTTGAGTTCATAGCATTTGTGTGAAGCTTTGACATCCATAAAGCACAAAAACAACATCTGTGCACCAGCAACAGCAACCTGCTGATGCCACATTCAAGAAATCAAGTCCAGGGGTGGAAATCTGTCAGTCTTCTTCTGCGGGCGTGTGAATAACTTCTATGTTTCTGTTTAGGCTCTTTTTGTTTCTTTCAATTTAATTAGCTTCAGTTGATCAAAACATTTTTCATGGAATCTGTCAAAACTGATATTAGGGTTGTGACTGAAACTTGGATGAGAGAAAGGAAAGGGACCGCGTGGAAACATGACTCACGTCATTCAGCGGGAATTGTCACAATATGTTTTTTAGCAACACACAAGGAAATTATTACCCCAATCCGACTTGATGTTGTGTAGAAATGCTTTAAGGAAGCTAAATGAAAGAGGAGTGATTCGGTGCGGAGCATTTCCGGAGTAGGATAGCAGCTGGCGCATCAGTGAGTGACGGCCTAATAGCTGCTCAGTTGAAATCTCTGGCTTGGCAGGAATTACTGAGGATGTGTTTGTGGGGGTGCAGTGAGATGCAGAACTTTGCTTTGGGTTGGCGTTATAGTTCAGGGATAGTTGGCATTTGAGGATTAAGCAACAAGCCTTTCAGTTCAATTTGTTCATCAGCATTTTCCGCCTGGAAACACGCAGCATCTTAAAGGTTCGGCGGAAAATTGCTAATGACAAAGCTTTGTAAATAGATAAACAATTTATGTCAAATATGTTGAAAATATAAAGCAAACTTCAGGACGCGTTAATGCTTTAAAGAGGCTGTATTTAGATTTGCACCAGTGCAAAGCTGGTAAAGCTGTTGACAGCGCAGCTTACACATGATGCGATCAGAGGCCGGATCTGCCTGCGTGTGATTAGCAAGCGGCGCGGCAACAAAAATATCCATATGAAGTGATATTCTTGTTGGAACAGGTTGATGATGATTGATTCTATTTGTTATAAATGGTGCAAATCAGATTAGACTGAGGGTGCGTCACTGAGCAGCCCCACGCGCACCAGTCCTTTGCCTTTTATTATCTTAAAGCAGGTTTTTGTGAAGTGACACAGTAGACACACACACACACACACACACACACACACAGAGAGAGAGAGAGAAAGAGAGAGAGAGAGAGAGAGAGAGAGAGAGAGAGAGAGAGAGAGAGAGAGAAGCAGTAGCTATTATTTCACAATCAGACAATTTTCCAGTGTGTGTGTGTGTGTGTGTGTGTGTGTGTGTATTTCACAGAATGCTTATCTGGTAATTACTAAAAACTGTTGACACTGAGCAAGTGCTGTAGCCAACTAAAATGCCTTTTTGTCTTATGATATCAGATTGGATTTTTATCTTAGGTTCATGCAATCATGCATCCCTGAAAAGCAAAGATAACCGCCTCAAACTTCTTATTTCCTGCTTCATTGTGGAATTTAGAGGCTCGTTTCATAATTTTTATTTTTTAAATCCTCTGTTTAGTTCTTTGGTGATGTTTTTTCTTCCTGGTCAAGTCGAGGATGAGTTGGTGAATCTCGGTTATACATTTGACCATAATCACGTTTTTTTAAGCTTCGGAAAATGGATAACAACTGGGTCAGATGATAAGCCTGGGAAACAGCGGAAAAAACCCTCCTGTGATAGACGAGGAGAAAATCTGATTGATTGATGTCCGCTGGCTTTGCCACCATCACAAGCCGGTTGACAGTTAGTTTAGGATCAGATGATTTCACTCTTAAGATTGGGATTGAGGGGAAGCTAGGCAAATATGAAGGACACAAAGGTCAACGGCTTCTCTCCTCCTCTCTGTATCTATCTCTCCCTCGCAATAGCTTGCTTTGACAAACTCTAATATGTTGCTAAGCTTTGTGGCAGCGGGACACATGGTCATAGTTTGTACTGTAATATCCTATAGGGGTAATCTCACAAGGCATGATTGAAAGTGCTGGAAGAATCTGCTGCTTGCAGGGACCGTTGACATCATCAACGTCTGTGGACTGGCACATGTCTGCAGACTGTTTGAACTGAGTTTTTCCCGTGGGATTGAATAAGTTAAACAACAGCTTCGGCTCAAAGTGAATCTGTTATTGTAAGTGGGATCTGATAAGGGAGCAGCAGAGTTTGTGCAGTGAAGAGGGCAAAAATGGAATCTCCAGCGAGTGTCTCTCTCTGTGGTTTTGGAAAAGGACGAACATGGAATGGTGACAAAGGGTGATTGGAGGCATATTGTAAATAAACACCCAAGCCTTTTACGACTCACTCTCGGTTGCTTTAGAGAGATGCTCTTTGTAATATCTCGGCTCCAACAAGTGCTGCTCTGGAGTTGACCTCTTGTGGCAAAAATAACGCTCACGTGGGTTAAATTGAGCCAAAATAAACTCTTGTAAGATGTTTTTTTATTTCTGTTTGGCTGAAACAAGCCTTAACATTACTCAAGCTTGTCATTTTGTTTCTGAAAGCAGGTTTAGGCGCTTTAGTGTAATGAGATGGGACATCCTTGTGCTCCATAGTGATACAAAGAGATTATTATCGCAATTTGTCAATTTTAGCCTATTATCAAAAAGTGTTGAAAAAGTGCAAAATGTACAGAATGAAATCAGTGCACTAGCAGAGCCGGCAGCATTAGTGGGTTTGATTATATTATTATTATTATTTAATCTCTCATTCTAAGTGAGAAATCTTTATTAATCAAAATATTCAAACAGAAATGTCACCAGCTGATTATAGTCTGCAGGATGTAAACACGATGCTCCGTTGTGTTTTTATTAGCAGAGGGGAAACTGAGGTTAGACTTTTGTGCTCTTATTGTGAAGGGATTTTAAAGGAAGTTGTGTCTTAGGATTGCTCAACCAGGATTGTTATTATCATTTTATCAGTGCTTGTGATCTAATAAACTATGGCCACAATCTCAGAAGTAATGACATTTGAGTAAAACTGATGCATTATTTAAAGGAGCACAACAACAGTACAAGGGTTGTTGAAAAGACACTGATGCTAGTCAGTGACTTGGTGCAATCTGCTGGGTTCCTTATATTGGAACCTTTTTAAACGATTGGCTAAATGAACTGTGTTGGAATGTTTACTTTGTGAAGTGCCTTGAGACGACTCTTGTCGTGATTTGCCGCTATAGAAATAAACTGAATTGAATTGAACAATCCAAAAAATTAGCAAACATTACATTAGCTGGAAGCAGATGCAGACGATTCACTTTATGCTCATTGGGCAGATGGAGACACAATCTTTAAAACATTTTAAAGTTTAAAACACAACCACAATCTAGATTTTGCATTTCTGGGGTTTTAAAGTCATATTATGCTACTTTTTCATATTTTAAACCATTTTCTTGAGCCAGTATGTGCTAAAATTATCCTTTATAGGGTTAATGAAATGTCACTCAGACCCCCACCGCCCTCTCTGTCCAGAATACCACATTTGCAACTTCAGAGTGGTGGACCGCTCCCTGCTGGACTTAGTAAATTGGAGCTGACATACCTGGTGCTGCAGTCTGCTTCCAGCATGTTTCCTGCATGTTTTAGATCATGAACACAGCTGATTTGTTTGATTTAGTGATGAACCGCTCCTGTAGACACTAATGAAGGCTGAGGAGACATTTCAGCAGTTAGATTAAGGTGTTAAAAAGACGAACGCACAGCGAGGAGATAAGTTTCACTTTTGCTTTTGCTAACGAACACTAGGGGGTCCTAAAAACAATCCAAAACTATAGTATCCCTTTAACAAAACTCCAGTGCTCACGTTGCCTTCTCCTTTTGATCTGAGACGCAACCAAAACATATTCATATGTTTGTGACGGTAAAATAACATTAAAACCTAATGCCACCCATAGGAAATGTTATCATGGTAACCATTTAAACCATCCCCTACAGACGGCCTTGGTTCCTCTGTTATGTGCTCTAATAAACATGACAGACGTGTCCATTAGCTTTGTGCAGGGCTGCTTTCAAGATCAAGGTCTCACTTGTAATGAAGTGACTATGCAAATGCAAGTCAAATTCTGCCATTGTGGATGGCTTGTTTTAATCAAGTTTTCACTGAAGCAAACGTAGCCTTTATTCCGAGCTGTGCTAACCAAACAATAAAAAGGATAATCCGGAGACAATTCCCATACAAATGGAACCGGACATCATTTAGGGAAAGAGACAACAACTCATTGTTTGTTTGAAGTGGTCTAAATGACAACCTCCTTGTCAAAGACTCAGGTCGAATAAAAGGGATTTGTAATTACCATAATTATCTCTTATATGTTTTGACCTAATGATGTCCATTAAACAGCCAAGGCTTCATTATAGACCGCCTCACTGTAGGTTGGCATGCACTCATAATACAGCATGTTACATTACACGGAGCACAAGTAATGAACTTCTTTCATCAAAGATGTTTATCATGCAGCGCTTCTAAGGGGAAAAGCCAATGCACTCCAGCTTTTTGTTCCAGCTGGATTATAACAATTCTCATAGTTCCCACTTATCTTTCACTTTTTCTCCACATGTGATATCAACCCAATTGGCTTCATGTCTAAACAGGATGGCTCTCTAATCTAGACCGCTGTTCGTTTCATGTAAAACATCTCATTTTGTGGCTTAGGCTGGTGGTGGCCTTATCGTTACATAATTCGCTGCCCTTTCCGTGATTTTCTTTGTGGCAATTTATTTAAATTCCCTCATGTTTATATATTTTCTGTCTCCTTTCATTCAAGATGATTGCCTTTCACGAGTTCAAAGGCTCATCTTGGAGACTTTTGGTAACTCCGCCGATGTGAATTCGCAGTTGGGAGGAAGTCAAGCAAAGCTTTTTTTTTTGTTGTTGAAAAGCAGAAGGAGAAGTTTTGTCTCAAGTGGGGGGCTAAAGGTTGATGTAACCCCATCAGCACCCTTTAGTGTCCACGCCTCAGCAGGTACAGCATTTGAGAGATCCTGGATGAATACATGTGTGCTGTTCTGCTGCTGCACTAAGGTCCTTAGTCCTGCATGTGGCTTTGCTCCTGTGGATGCTTTGGTCTTTGTCTGCCACCTATCAGCATATCAGCAGTGTCTCTGAAGCCCAGTTGTATAATGCACCATTTATGGCTTTGTGGAGAGAGATGGCAGCCGGGCGGCGGAATAGCTCCAGGCCTTCCCTTCAGTGAGTGGATTAACGGCGGCCTGCTTTAGCGCTCTCAACCGCAGTGTGAAATCGGCCCCGCTTCGGCGCCGGCGTCGAGGCTCCCTTTCTCTCTTTCCCTCTCCTTTTCCATCTCTCTGTTTCCTCACCTCATGCAAAGCCTCTCCCAGCCATCTGTGAAATGTGGAAACTCTGTGTCTAAGTTGAGTTCAGATCCCATCCCCTCCGTCAAGCTGAGGCCAGGAAGCAAATGGGCAGGCTGTCGGTGGGGTGGGGTGGGGTGGGTGCAGGGGAGGAGGAGGAGAGAAAGTAGAGATGATGAGGAGGAGGAGGGTGGTGGTGGTGGTGGTGGGTAGGGGATCAGCTCACTGATGTCGTGCCGCGTGTGCAGGAACCCTGCCTGTTCTCCGCGGGCGAGTTGGAGGAGGGTCCAGGCCTGGGTGCCGGCCGAGAGATCTCTGGTTCCTGTTTGCAGGTCCAAATCCCCCCTCGGTGTGTCTGTGTGGAGGCGAGGCGGTGGCACAGCTCCCCTGAGCCCCTGCCCAGTCCTTTGAAGATAAGATGGTGATACAGACTCCCTTTCGGTACGAAGCTAACCGACGGTCTTTGTGTGACACACATGCCTCTCTCCGCTGGAGCCTGCAGCTGAAACACCTATGGTCTTTACTGAAACGAATCGGCTTCATGGCCTCTGGTCAAATTAGATTATGAATGGGTGACAAAATTCTAGATTGTATGTTTAGGAGATTCATTTTTTCACAATTTCATGCTGATAAGATGGAATTGTGCTGTATTTGATTCTGTGTTTCCATTCCGTTTCTCTCCGCTGAAAAGAGACACTTTCTTAATTTTTTCCCATAAACTTGCTGCTGGCTTTTTGTTGTTTGTTTTCCATGGTAACTACTCAACTCTGATGATTCCTCCGCTGTCTTCTCTGTATCGCTCTTATTCATGACAGGTCTGTATTTATACCTATATTATGTAGTACTTGCAAGGCCAATTCTCCCACTTCTGGCTCTCCACACCAGCTTTTCAGAAGAGCAGCCATCATAATCAGGCTTTGGAATTATGAACCTAATATTCCCTCTGCTTTTCTCTCCCCTCTGTCCTGCGGCTTTGGGGTTCAGATCCGTGCATAATGTCTTGTGATTGCACGGCATTATAGTGGTTTGGAAAGCCGAGCTGAGGTCCAGCCACACCTCGTTTTTCCATAGACAATGCGGATCTCTGTCTCTCTGAGCTCATCAGGAATGGGGCGTTGATTGCTTTTTGATACCCCTCCAACATGGATGAGGTCCTGCATACATCAACTAATTAGAATGTTCTTAGAGCGCTTGTATGTGACAGACCCCACACTTCTCATCAGATTCTCAGCCCAAGAGCTCTAACCGCACTCACCAAAAGCCTTTATCAAATTCAAAAACAGGAGAAAAACAGAGACCGAGCTGGGACATTTTGAGGGAGATGGTGCACGTTGGTATTGATGGCAGGGAAAATTTAAACTCTGAAACTGACAAGACCAGGAGTTATTTAGCTAGAAATTTGGAAAATATAATAAGTTTTTCCACTTTTCCAAACCATATTCAGGACGTCTTTAGACACTGCCATCAGAGTTGCTCCCTTTGCAGAAACTACTAAATTAATGCTGCGGCAGTGTGTGTGTGTGTGTGTGTGTGTGTGTGTGTGTGTGTGTGTGTGTGTGTGTGTGTGTGTGTGTGTGTGTGTGTGTGTGTGCGTGCATGCATGCGAGTGTGTGTGTGCATGTGTACGTGTGTGAGTGTGTGCGTACATGCCTGTGAGTGTGTGCGTGTGTGTGTGTGGGTGTTGCATGTGGGTGCATGCCTGCAAGTGTGTGCGTGTGTGTGTGCGTGCATGCGATTGTGTGTGTTTGTGTGTGTGTGCGCATGTGAGTGCATACAAGCAAGTGTGTGTGTGTATGCATGTTTGTGTGTGTGTGTGCATGCAACTGGGTGTGTGTGTGCGTGTGTGTGTGTGTGTGTGAGAGAGAGAGAGAGAGAGAGAGAGAGAGAGAGAAAGAGAGGGGGGGGGGTGGCAGGGGGATGACACACAAATAAGTAACTATTATCATCACGTTTGGCTTGATGATTTTACAGTTGAGGAAAGAGATGAGGGTTAAATTTTTCATGTTTTCACATTTTCACACAAACTCTTTGGTTTGTGGGACAGTTTGGGAAAACTAGGTCTAGTTTCACTCACACACACACACACCTACACAAACGCACACGCACACATACCTACACACACACACGCCTACACACACACACGCCTACACACCTACACACGCGCACACACACACATACCTACACACACACTCACATACACATACACACTCACAGGCTCACTGAAGCTCATGCTATGATCTGTAGAAGGTGTTGAGGTGTTGCTATATATTTCATAAAGGCATTCTATTACACCCCCGTGGCTCGTGGGGAGCTGCACACTGTGGTCTAGTCCCCAGGCAGCTGAGAATAAAGTGTAGGACACGGCTCTGGAACAGAAATCTAACTGCTGTTTCTTCAGGTAATCTTGACTTGGATCTTAATTCCAATAAAGAGTTTTCTTTTTTCACAGCATAAGCCAAGCAAGAACACTCCACTCTGTGTTTCAACGCTTTTGCTTTATTCAATATCATTTCAGATAAGAGGTGTAATCCCGGGGGGGGGAGTGATGTATATTGACCAGCTCAACGATAGCAATACAGCGCATGACTACGATCTGAAAGTTGTAAATAACGATTTGTGTCAGCGGCTCAATCAAACGGCAAGGATTATCGAACGCTGTCGTTGTTGTCAGCTTCAAACTTTATCAGTTTGAATATTTAAATGTGTCACAGCAGGAGGTAGCAGTGATGCAGGTGCTTTTATACCAACTAGAGGAAACTCGAGCCCTCTGCTTCATTTTCATGTTCTAATTGAGTAAACATATTTAAACACCTACCTTGATTTGGCCTTGAACATAAAATAACCTCAAATCTATTTTAAAGTGCTGCAACATGTCTCAAACTGTCATTTTTTGCATTATATGCATTTTTCTAATTTCCCCAACATATTTAGGGCTAGTCTCTTGAATATAAAAAAGAGTGTGTGCAAAAATGTTAATAATAATAAAAATAAATTTAATTTTTGCCAATTTAAAATGGAAACCAAGTCTCTGTGAATAATATCAGGTCTGAGAGGAGCAGAATACAATATTTTAGTCCAGCGTCCTTCTCTGATGAGGCAGGGTCTCAGGAGGTTAAACACAATCATTCTAAATGTGCAGCATGAATACATGTTTTAGGAGTTTTTATAGACTTTCATAAGACCGTTAATATAGCATGAGGGGATTGCATTGTGTTAATCTGGATTACCTATTACCTGCAGAAAAAGTGTTTTTAGTAAAAGTTTGTTGTTTGTTGACAGAAATATGAAAGGTTATTTTTATCTCTTTTCACTGCAACAGGCATTTATATTTATGATCAGAATACATTAACAGGTGGTGCATAATTATTAATCCAATTCAAAGATGAGCCGCTTTGGCTTCCAAACATCACTTTTAGTAAAATCCCCATTGTTTTATTTTCAGACAGGAGTGCAGCAGCGAGCTGGACTCAAACAGTGAGCCGGGTCACTTGGGTCAATACCTCACTGCTACAGTCTCACCTTTCAGACTGACTTCCATCAGTAGAAAGCATCCCTCTTTGCTCCCACATGGTTGGTTTCATCAGGGGTTCTTTTATCTTGACTGGCCAGGCCCATGACCCCAGAGCACTGATAGTCCAAAACCACAGCGAGAGAGCATTACTGGGCATTGTGGAGACGGAAACAGAACTTAACTGGGTTAAGTTTTCTCCTCCATCACATTTTATGTGCGTGTGTGTATGTGTTTGTGTGTGTGTGTGTGTGTGCGCGCATCTTAAACTGTGCTAAAAACTTCATTTTGAATACTTTAAATGGACTGCACAGAAACAGAACTTGAAAAGTGAGATTCAGAAAGGAATTTGGATCCGGAATTAAATGAAAACTCGTTTGAAGCGCGTTTTATTGTTGTTGTTTTTTAAATGAAAACACATACGAACGGCCAAAAGTCCAGCAGAGCTTTCACATCTAATTTTAAAACAGAAAAGGTAAAGAACTTTCCAGTTTCATGACCCTACAAAGCGTGGAATGTTTTCTTTCTGTGCATAATAAAGCAGAAATAAACGCTGTGGATTTTCTGTAAAGACAAACATGAAAGCAGGCATCAAGAGTTCTTTAGGCCTTTTTCTCTCGTGTTGTTTCCTCACTGCTAAGGTAGTCTCTGCCATCTGACTGCTGTTTGAAGTCAGCAGAAGTCGGCAATATTTGCTTTTTAGCAGTTCTCGCCCACTCTGTGTCTCTGCTGCTTTCTGTAAATGTGACCAGTGTGGAGCCTGTCTGTTCATTTCTCTGAAGAAACGGCTCAAATCGTGTGTTTGGTTGATTTGAGGCCCATCCATGTGAAGGGTGGCGATGGACAGCTATGGGTGGAGGACAACAGGAGCAGGGCTGGGGGGATTGGGGGGGTGCAAGAAGATACTGGGCCATTAGTGGCAGATAGTCTTGGTTTGGACCTGCTGGGGTGCAATCACACCAAAGAACTGGACCCCGCCCCCTCAACAAGTGACAGAAAGTAAGAGAGAGGGAGATTAGACAGTGGATCTGACTGAAATCATATAGAAAAGTGTTGCCAAGTCATGGCATTGATAACTAAATAGATCAGATATCTTAACTAATCTGAATTGTGCTCAACATCAATTCAGACCATTGGTTCTAAATCTACTGTCATGACCAACGCCGGCACTCCGCCCACGCACATCACGCACTGTGTCCCCGTGTCAGCAGATTTATGTTTTCTTCTTTTTTAGCAACACTTCTAGCCAGTATTACGTTTTATTGATAAACTGTTTAAAACATCAGGACTAATCTCTTTTTTTGTTACTTTCTTCATTTTTTTAGCCAGCTGAAGCAGCTTTGATTTTTTAATATTTTGGTTTTATTGCTTATTTTCTGCAAAATGTTTTGTGTCTCTAAAGATCTTTGAATTTGGTCATTTCCAAGCAGCTTTTTAGTTGCATCGCTCCAGATGGGACACAATGATCTACTCTGCTCACCTCACATGGACTCACATGGGCTTCTGGCTAAATAAACTAAGAAAGTAAAAAAAAAAGATTAGTCCTGATATTTTAAATACCAATAAAGGGTTAAAAACATAATACTGGCAAGAAGTGTAGCTAAAGATGAAGAAAATAAATTACTGCTGAGATGGGGAATTGAACCAGTGTCAGAGTGTAAGGCAGATGCTCCACCCACTAACCCACCAAACCTACAAGAGACCTAGGACACAGGTCTTGTGCTGGCCATTATGTCCGTCCTTGTGGACAGGACCCGCGTTTTTTACAGGCGGTATTTTGTCCCTAATGCCCCCCCCCACGTAGATCGCAAGCCATCATGGAGCGGCTCTGCCAGCCCCACCCCCGCAACCCCATCCGATGGACATCTGAACGGCATGGGCGGCAAAATGAAATTGCGCGTAGGGCGCCCATGTGGCCATCGTCGGGTCTGGTCATGACCCAAACCAGAATCATACCTTACATTATGTAAACAACTTGTTGGTTTATCGGTCCTAAAATTTACATTTTATTGCTTTAAGGTCTTTTCTGCAACTTCTCCTTTGTCCTGAAACGACCCCATTAAACCACAGGTGAAACTCTACCAGTTTCCAGAATACAGCTAGCTTTATTACACGTGCATCCTTGTGGATGTGCTGCATAGATTGTTGTTTTAAATGGCATTACCCTGTGTGTGTGTGTATGCACGCGTGTGTGCGTGTGTGTGTGTGTGTATGCACGCGTGTGTGCGTGTGTGTGCGCGCGCGTGTGTGTGTGTGTGTGTGTTGAGACCCTTGCGTTATCAGCACCAGATGTGCGTTGACTCCAGACTTTCAATGGAAGGTAAAGAGAGAGGGGAGGGAAATTAATGAGAGCCATAAAACCAGCAGGATAAATAATTAGCCAACTGGTGCTGAGGTCCGTTTCTTCATTTGCAGCTTCAAATAAATTCCCCTCGCAAAGTTTCTTTGTCAAATCTGCGGGTCGGTGCCGTTGGCTGCAGGCGTTTGAATCTTTTTTTAGGACTCTTCCCTGTCAGTGTTTTGCTGCTCGTCTTTGTGAACACGTGAGTGGCAGCTTTCTCTGTCCTGCCACAGATAATTGGCCAGGCGGGTGAATTCTTCAAACCTGCGCAGCACAGATGAACCAAAAAAAGACATTTCTGAGCCGTCGTGGTGAAGTTCATAAATCATCTGGAAGACAGAGTGTCTAACTTGTGTCAACACATTTTTGTTTAGAATAATCAGCCATAATGCTGCATGTTTACTCATAGCTAAAGTGTTTTAGTTGAGCTTATTGGAAGTGAGAGGCTTTTCTCATGTCTCAAACTGCATGTTTGTTGGACTTTGCTGAACCCACTGCCACTTTCCTGCACCGCTGTCGGGATCAAAGCTCATTTTTGCTGCATTAGAGGACACTTTGTGCCAGCGTGCTGATCTGGAGTGTTTACATGCCGTTCACTCCCTGAGGATTTTGTATTATTGTTGTCACACTGTATGGAGCACAGCCACGCGTATTGTTCTAACGCACTAACAGTAGATTTGAAAAAATAGCTGAGCAATCACTGACAGACTTACATTATCCTGCTGCGTTTGATCGCTATTCATACGTCTGCGCTAAGTAATCTTCCCCTCTAATCTCATTGGCAGATATAAATAAACAAGCAATGCTCTAAATGACAGAGAGCACACGAGTGAACATCCAGGGGATTATGGTAATTTTGTGGATAAGTGCAAGTGTTTCAAAACTGTGAACTCTGAAGTAGATTTAAAAATGCGTTTTTGACTTTATAAACCCAGAAAAAACGGATTCTTGTCCTCGACTGGTTTAAAACACATAAAAAGTTTGTTATGGGAACGTCAGAAATTCTTCCAGGTTTAGACAGTAAATAAAACGACCAACTCCATCCAGGTCAACGCGCCCGTGCTGATTGATTTTTAGGAGTTTGGCCTTTTTTTTCTAATCTCTTCCAACCTGACATTTAGAAAGTCAGAAATCAATTATGTCTCCTTCTCAAATGAAAGGCAGGAAAAACTAGTATATGACTTTAAAGTCAGCCTTTGACACGGCGCGTTACAAAGGGAAAGGAAAATCACACTGCATACCTGATCTATAAAAAAGCCTTTGAAATGGATTGCTGGGTGGGATCCAGTCTGGCACAAGTCATGGCATTGATGGCACAGCCTCTGGGTGAAGGGATGCTTGGCCTGGACAAGATGGTTGCTGGGCCCGTATCAGTGGGCACTGGCCCATCCTCGGGGAGCTCCTAAGCCATGCTGTCTGAAGAAGAGCTGATGGAGCTGGCAGCACATGTGGGCATGCTGCGGGTTTTATTTCAGCCACGATCTTATCGTCTTCGGTCCACGCTTCGCCGAGGCTGACCGAAATGAATCTCTAACTATAAACTTTGTTCCTTAATTATTTATTCCACCTCCACCAGTTGTGAATCATTCATTGGTACGATGAGCATGGATTTAGCTGCTGTTCTTCAAGCTGGCAGACAGGAAGTTGACAGCTGCAACAGCTTTTTTAGAAGTAGTTGATAACAATCCACGGGGCAATGAAACTTCCACCTTTGATGAGATGTTGAAACGAGAGCTTTCCAGTGTTGGTTTGGCAGAACATTAGTCGTGGCTGCAGGCGGGCTGGGCCGAGGAGGGATCGAGCTGTTTTTAATAGGTCTCATCCAGAGGTGACGAGAGCACCACACGCACTAAACTGGAGGTGTGAGCCGGGGCTGCCGGTACATATCTTTTGTCTTTCATTATCTTTATTTCCTTATTATTTTAAATGGCCGGTGTGTGAGTGAGTGTTTTTTCTTCTTCTTCACTAGAAGCTTTTTTTGATATCCATTTAGATTGGGGCTTCATTAAAAAACCTCAGACAAAGGAGTGACTTCTAATTAAGAAGTGCCGCATCTGGCCCCTGGCACCCTATCCCGTTGTTCCATCTATTTTGCTGGGGAGAATTCATTTGTTTCTTAATTAAGAAAAACACCAATAGCGTGAAAAATCTGCTCATGGTACCTGAATCCTAATTAGCTAAGTAGTGAGGGGAAGGGGAAATCACATTCCAGTAGCCCTAGAAATGAACTCAGAGCTGATAAAAATGAACTAACTAGCCTTGCATAAATCGAAGCGGAGGAGAAAGTGTACCATCATTATGGCTAAGACAATATGCAAACTATCTTCAAAGAAATCAAATTGCCAGAATGTTTTCATTTGCATGTATTAACCATTAACATAATGAGGAGAAGTGACATTGGACCCGGATTGTGTGTCTGTTCGGATTGATAACTCTGCTGCATCTGCAAATAGTCTCCTCTGCAAAATTATGCTAGCAGTCAAATCAGTGTTGAACTGTGGAGGGAGAGAGAGAGTGATGGAGAGAGGAAAACAGAGGGAGAGAGACGGTGAGGGAAGAGTGGAGGCTTTCTCCGTTTATCAGGGAGCTCAGTGCAAACCTGCTGCAGTGTTGAATCGGAGCCATCATCCTCTGACAGCTATCCTTAAACAGGAAGGTGCCGCGAGTCATTGTCTCTGAGACTCTGCGGAAGGCTGCTGTGTGTTTTCATGTGGACACACACACACACACACACACAGATAGAGAGAGTGGATGCTTGCTAGAGACAGACTGGGCACACTTCACACTCCTCGCCCTCCCCCTCATCGCTCATATCGGACACATGCACCCACACGCCTGCACAGACTCTTGCATACATGTGTCAACCCTACTGCCCTAACACACACACACACACACACACGCATGCACACACACCTTAGAGCTTCCAGGACACCAAAGGCTCACTTATCTGCTCCGTAAAGACTCACCATGGCCCACATTGGCGAGTTGGCGGGCAACCAGCCAAATCCACTGTGTGTTCACTACTGCAGGCGTCATGCAAAACACTGAACTGTCTTCCACATTCAAAATCATTTTTTTCCAGCATGCTATTTCCCAGGATCAGCCTCTTAGGTCAAATTATTCAATTAAGTGTCTGTTTATTACTGATACCAAAGCTGGGTGGCGGTTCTACTTATCACCTTTTTTGCAGATTGGTGTTCCCGCGGAATACCACCATAAAGATTGCCTTGGCTGTAATTAAAATGGCACGGGGACAAATTTGGCGCAGAGCTAAGACATGGGGAAATGAAGGGTAGGGGCAAAGAAGTTGAGCCTCTGGAGTAGTGAAATTATTGTTAATGTATACCGAATAAAGGAGTGTGTATAGGGGTGGAATCGTTTGTTGGTTGTTGGAGCATCGGTGGTAAAGACGTGGTCAGGAGGAAAGGTTTACGCTGGTGTCCATCCACAGGAGCGGCTGTTTGATGAGTTATTGGCAGGCTGTGTTGACACGTGTTCCCATGCCTCGTGGCAAACACACCTTTCACCGCCTTTGACTCCGCACGCCTGGATGTGACTTTTCAGGGAAAAAATGGGACTGAAATCAAAGCACCAATGAGCTCAGAGCGTTAAGCCTTAGAGTGAAGGAAAAAAACGAAGAGAAAGACCTGGACGACTTTGGATTTTGTCAGAATCTTCATATGCTCCTGACAAAGGAAACGCTCGTTGTTATCACAGATAAGTGATGATGTTTTCACTCGGTTGTACATTTTTGGGAGAAATATGTAAAATGTAACCCAAGCCTCTAACGATTCCCTTAATGACGGGGATCTTGCTTTTTCTTCCCCGAATCGCGTCTTAGCTGGCTTCTCAGTGCGGGATGTCTGATATCTGAATATTAAAAAGGGAGTTTCAAGCTCATCTGCAAATGTGATTTGCACATATCACACTTCTGCAGTCGTCAAGCTGCTTCATCGCCAGGCTTCTGAGCAAAGAAGACGGGAGGGGAGGGAGGAGGAGAAAAGAAACAGAAAGATGCACATATGGGTTGCTATTGATGTATTCCATTTCTGACCTAATTTAAATCCCTGCCAACAAGCTCATATGCATACTGTACATTTGCTAAATTACAGAGTGTAAACCTTGCCTTCTCACAGAGACAGGTGTAAACATTAGTGTTATCATAATGCACTACCAGTAAATATGATCATGGCGCCATGCTGCAATAGAGCACAAAATAATTTGGACATCATTTTGAAGCCTGAGGGGCCCAAGGGAGTGCCCTCCAGAACCAAGGTGGCCCATTGACATGCCATACACGCCAAGATATAATTATGGCTGCCTGTCTTTGTTCCTCCCGAGTTTCCTCTCAGAGCTCCAGTAATTATTTGTGATATTTTGGTATTCTTTTATGAGTGCGGTATTCTCTGTGGACTGGAGTATTACACGGGTGTAAATGAAGTTGCGAATAAGCTGCCAAATCCCAGAGTTCAGAAACTGTAAGTGTAAAAATCACAAGTTGTTGGGAGGAGGAAGTTGTTCCGCAACGTCTGATTTGAAATTTTATTTAGGATCTCGACGTGTGACGACTCCTGTTCCTTTGGATTTTGGTGTGCCTGCTCCCGGTGTCATCTCCAGCTATCTGTGTGGGGACTTTGCTGATAATAAGGGGCAGAGCCAGAATATCTTTAGGGTATGCAGCGTGTCGAGCTGCGGTTTGTTGTCATGATAATCCCCTCATTTGTAATGTCGGGATCAGCAGGTTACGGCTCTCCACTTGCCTTCAGTGTCAAGTCTCGGGACTGGCGAGGTGGATTGTCATTTCTGAAGCAATATTTTGACAGCGCCTTCGCTTTACTCGTGCGCCGCGGCACAAAGGTCAGAGCTGTGCCACTTCCATTTACTGTGCATGAACACTCAATCCCTGAGGAGCGCTCTGACACACACACACACACACACACGCTATTTAACTCACTTGTTTTAGGAAGTGGATGTCAAAATAAGTCCCACACGGGCTTTTGCAGGGCCCTCCCAAACTCAGGGGCAATTACAGCTCCCATACGTTTGTACCAGAGCAAAAAGAAAAGAGATGATGCTTATTGCTCCATCACTTCCTCTGCCACCACTGTCCTCATCTTCCTCTTATCACACATGTGCTTGGTGTTTAAAAAAACTAAACAAAACATTCCTAGCCTAGTGTGATTGCTGCAACCACACAATGTCTCAATGGTGTAGCTGTCATCCGTTTCCGTGTGTGCTCGGTGCACCCCTCACACACAGAGGCAGGTTATGTCAACCAAATAAGGCACTTGTCAGTAATACAAAAAGACATTGTTGCTGCTCCATTGTTACCTGCTCTGCCAGCTATCATATAGAAAGTGATAGAGTGACGGTGTTTTTGGAGCACTGCACAGCTCCACAGCCCCAGGGGTATTATGGGTGTAAATCTCCCTCACACAGCTCTGCTCCAGGCCAGGGGGGGAGCATCATCATTAGTCGCAGCAGATGGAGGGGCTTCAGTGCTGTTTTCCTGTCAGACTCCACTGCTGGAATCTGGTTGGATACAATACAAGCAGCAGACAGTGAATGATGAAATCCTCGTGAAATTGGTTGAAAGCTACAGTATGGACGGACACACACACGCACGCATGCGCACATGCATGTACACACGCATGCACGCACGCATGCATTCATGTACACACACATGCACGCATGCATGCATGTACACACACACACTCCATGAGACTTATTCATCATTTATTAGTGAAATGATGATGGTGGAAGTTTGGTTGTTGTGTCTGATCCTGATTGTGTACTTTTATTTTGGTGACAGGAAGTGAGAACCATTTGACTGGTGACGTCTGTCAACATTTAACAACAAAATATATATTAATAAAAATGGCAATGTTGAAGGCTTGAAAAGTTAATAAAGTATTTGGTTTTATTTTTGCTACTCAGAGTAAATTGAATGCATTTAGAATTTAAAGGGGCCATATCATGGAAAATCCACTTTTTGGAGATTTATACCATGTGATGTTGTTATTTGTTCATGAAAGATACCCCCAAATCCATTTTTGGCTGCATTCATGCATTTTCCTGTCTCAGCTGCAAGTTTTCAGATTCTGAGCTGAAACCTGCAGACACGAGGATGGAAACTAAGTGCGTCATCAGACCTTTCTCCTCCCTCTGAAGCTAGTCTCAGATCTGAAACCCGCCTCCCCTGGAAGTAGGTCGCTTTCTCCGAGCTGCAAGCATAGAGGGGTTGATATCATGCTGCAGTTGAGAATGTGACCTTCATGTCACAAATGCCTGCTTTAAACCTCCACCGGTACCAGACTGGATATTCTGACAAAATACTTCTGCATTGGAAACAAAACACTGCTGTTAAAACCATATGTCCTGTCCTGTTTGGCTGGTAACAATATCATATTATCCTGTTTTTGAATAAAACTATGATTTTGTTACATTGATTTTTACTATTTTGCAAGTTACTAAACAGTGAAAAATCAACCATTTAGGTCAAGTAACTTTCATCTTTTTTATCTAACTTTTTACTTTTAATTTTTATCTAGTTAGTTTTTGCACTTTAATAATTCATCAACAGAAATTATAATTTACTTTAAATTGTGGTGATAATTTCGAGACCTCCACTTGTGTCAGGGCACACTGTGGGGTCCAGACCCTCACTTTGGAAACCAGGGTTAGGGTGTGTGTGTGTGTGTGTGTGTGTGTAAATATTTCTTATATATTATAACATAAGTGAGTCAGAAAGTCACACCTTTTCCCACATTTGTGGAGGAAACTTCAGAAATCTTGAAGTTTGGTAACCAAAACAATCCGAATAATCATCTATCAATAAGAAATATCATTTTAGTGATGCAGCTGTACTACACACTGTGTATGTGCATGCATGTGTGTGTGTGTGTGTGTGTGTGTGTGTGTGTGTGTGTGTGTGTGTGTGTGTGTGTGTGTGTGTGTGTGTGTTCGTGCATGCATACGTGCATGTGTGTGTGTGCGTGCATGTGTGTGGGTGTGCATGTGGGTGTGTTTGCATGCGTGTGTGCATGTGTGCATGTGTGCATGTGTGCATGTGCGTGCATGTGGGTGTGTGCGTGTGTGTGTGTGTGTGTGTGTGTTGTCTGAAGCTCTGGTAGAATCCTAATCGTCCAGCATGAAGCTTCACACAGCCACATCAAGAATTAGAAGGGAGGCAGAGAAAAGGAGGAGGAGGCTTGCGGGGGGTGGGGGGTGCCCATCTCGGTCTGTGTTTTAAAGGACAGTGCTTTGAATGTCATTTGACAATTTCCTTTTAATTAGAACTAATTTACAGAAAGATGCCCAGCAGCTAATCTTTACAGGATAATTAACTTCTATTTTCTTTACTTTTAATTAAAAAGTGGAAAAGATTTAGCTGATCCATGAAGAATTGTTCTTTTGAAATGTTCATCAGACTTCACACTTCTTTTGGCATTGGTAATATTTAGATCCTATCTGCTCCTCACAGTCTCCACTGAGTCACTGCAGTGATTTTCTCCCCCTTATCCGGGGTATTAAGAAGTAGAACTATCAATAGTAGAAATGGGGAACCAGAGGCAAATTAGAATTGAATTAATGAAGAATTCCTTGCAAAAGGAACCCCCCTCCATCCTCCATTATAGTGGGATGAAATTGACATCTTAGATATATCCATTTCATAGAAATTCCTTGATGGACAAATGTTGTTTTATCTGCATTATTTGACGCAGTAATCAGTTTTCTTGTTCACGAAACGCCTTTTTAATTTCTTTGAAATGATTTTCGACTAAAAGCTTAGTGTTGCATGAACAGTATCACTGTTTTAGCCCCCCCGCAGGCTTGCAGGCCACTGAACGTGATGAATATGATGCTTTGTAGGTTAAACAGCAGTATCTTAATAAACGTTTAAGACACAGTCAAGTGTCTTGTGTCTCCACAGAATGAAAAGTCCCTCAGCCTCATCAGAGCTGCTGCAGAAAAGTCTTTTTCTTGCCACTGTTAGCACCTTCCAACAGACTTTACTTAGTGGAGATAAAGTGAGCCAATATGAGGTGAGCGTGCCGTCGACAGAGCCTCCACTCATCTGCAAACGAGCCGGTGGCTGAAGATGGATGCCCCCACTTAACCATGATAGCTCCCTGGAGGAGCCTCACTCAATGGCTTCATTAAAAGTGAACGTTCTAGTGAAAAGCTCACTTATAAACCAGTAATTAAGACCACGTGTATTTTACCTGCTTTGTTTCAGCTGTCACCCTTAGAGAACAGGCACATGGTTAACTTGTATTTCCTTACAAGTAACAGAATAATAATAATAAATCACTGATGAGAAGCAGCAACAGGATGCATTTCGGTCCGTTCCTAACAAATGACCCAGGTGACCTGAGAAGCATAACTTTCACCGGCTCGTTGTCGTACCTGTGTCCACTTGCATGGGTGTGTTTTTTGGAAACTCCGGAGAGGTGAAGAAAGTCAGCAGAGGGAAGCCGGACCCGCAGAGAAACTGGCTGGCATCTGCTGAAGCCCTCGGGCACGCTCAGAGGTGCCTCCAGCATTTTAATGGCATAGTCAAATGCCAGCAGGTTTTCATGCCATTCCAATCCCAATTCATTGGATGAAGAAGTAAAAGCGTGTTATTTTCCCTTCAACGGTTCCAGACAGAAACACTGGGCGTGACAACACACAACTTAGCAACTCCACAAACATGCTGGGATCCAACGATGGGGTTGATTGAAATATTATACTCAACCAGAAATTATGCTAACGGTGTTTTAGAAATATCAGCAAAAGCAGCATTTTTTCCTGCACCAAACAAGGAAGTCATGAGGAATATTTTTCCAACCAATGGGATGGGTGTGTCTCTGATTTACCGCTCCAAGCTGAAATGAAAAGTGATGTAAACAAATGATTTCACTGTGCGTGCGTGCGTGCATGCATGCGTGCATGCATGCGTACGTGTGTGTGCATGCATGTGTGCGTACATGCATGTGTGTATACATACACATGCACGTACGCACACATGCATGCACACAAACATGCACGCACACGTGCGTGCATGTTTGTGTGCATGCATGCGTGCATACGTGTGTGTGCATGCACGTGTGTGTGAACAGAAGATGGGAAAGCATATATTCAACCCCCACCCACCACCAACCCTTCCCTCATTTCAGTTTTTTTTCCCTTCATCCACGCGTTCCAGATGAGCGCCGGTGCTGAGTTTTCAAGCATTGTGTTGACTGTTGATTGTAAGTGCCCAAATTTAGGAAGGCAGCCATTTCTAATCATGAGAATTACATTGCTTAGCAACCGGAAAATCAAGTTAAACAATACCACTGCTTATTCTTGCTCACAGTCTGCAGCTCTGAGAACACATCAGTCTCCACTGGAGCTGCTCCGTGCTCCTCCCAACACACACACACACACACACACACACACAGCCGTTTATAGAAAATACTTTTTGTCTTGCGTTCCAGCATTCGCTCCACATTTTGTTTGATCACAGAGTTTCGAGCTCGGGAAAAAGGCTCTAAAGGAAAATGTTTCTTCTGGATGTAACAAAGATGTTTGAGAAGAATTCCTTTGAGGGGTCCTGTAGCATAAGAAGCTATTAAGAGTTGCATAAATGCTATCAATTTCATTACAGTGATCAAGGATTAAATTAAAAGCTTGAGCCCTGTAACATATACGCTAAGTCTCCTTCAAGGCTGAGGGAGCCCTCTGCTTCCCAAAGGTCATTAGAGCTGAGGATAGAGGACGGCCCCCAGCCTACACATTCTCCTCCTCATCATCATATTCTCTTCAAACTATCTCGGAAGATGAAATCATTTCTCACGTTCCTCCCCTGCAAAAAGTTTGTGTGTGTTCCCAGGGAGGCGAGTAAGTCCCGGTATCAGTGTTGGCACAGAAAGGCCAGTTCCTTGGAGTGGAGCTGGCACAAGCTGGGCTGCGCGGCCCTCTCGGATTTTTTAGGGGCCGCATTATGCATTCATGTTTAGTCTCAGGTGCTATGTTTTATCCCCAGGCCAGCTTGGACACATTTTCAATGGACCTTTTGGATGAAAAACTGTATAGGTGGGTGCAAAAAATGATTTCCATGCTTATAGAGATCTGCTGCTTTGTTCTGTCAGATTCAATTACCTCACCTCTAATTAGGGAGCTATAGAGGAGGCTGGGTTTGTGATCCACACATCACACTGTGGAGCATGCTGATAATGTGAGGTATCGCTATCACAGCCTGGCCACAAGCTCCCCACATTGCAGGCAGTTGAAAAAGCATGCCATGAAATTAGAAGTCACTCACACAGTTTTGCACATATTTTGTTGGAGCTCCTCGTTTTTTTTTAAGTGAGAGCTTTGGATGAAAGGTTTGCACGTTTTATTTTTTTTTTCTGTTTTTGTCCACCAAAGCAAAGATTATTTTTCTGAAAGATATGGTTTCTTCCCTCCACCTGTGTCCTCTCTTCCCTGCTCCCCATCCTCTGTGACTCATTAATCCTCTGTCCATCATATGGTCTGAGAGTATCACCCCCATTTTATAGACTCAGCAGGGGCATTACCATATCCCTCTCTGGAGCTCTACTCCGCATGGCCGATCCCTATCAGACAGAGGCCATGCCATGAACAAAAGAGCCACTGTGATCAAGCCTGCATTCAGCTAGCTATGTCTCTATTAGCCCTGCTGCTGCTGCTGCTGCACCAGTGTTTGAACAGGGCTGAGATTTCTCCCTGTAGCTGAAAGAGGAAGAGTCTGATGAAGGTGGGAAATACAGGCAAGGGTGGATGGGCTGTGAGGGACTGAGAGGATGTCCAGGAATGGTGCAGCTTCCTGAAAATTTCAAAACTGCATCAGCTGTTAATCTGCATGCAGAGGATTTGTCAAGCAAGTTTTTCTCTGCAAAGAAAAGTCATTAAATTATGAAAATCATAGTGATAAACTCACTCCACCTGCATGTGAATAACTATTGCAGTCCTTTGTGATGTTGATATTTCACACTGATCTTCGGTACTTTTTAGATGTTTGTGCAGCCCGTTATATGTGGTTGAATCATGTCAGACATGTGATGTCATTGCAAACAGATTTACCCTCATTTGATCACATTTAGTCACATTCACTCCCAAAATCCACAACATTAACAGAAAAGTTACAAACACTTACTCTTAAATCGTCCTTTTTCATGTTTTATTTATTTGAGGCATGGTGATGGTAAAGTAAAATACAGCGATATGTAAAAATAATAATAAAGTTTTGATAACGTAAGGTAAATCACTTTTTATTCAAACATTCCTATAGCTTGTAGATCTTTTAGTTTAGTCATTTTAGTTGTTTTTAAACGTTCAGTTGATCCTTTAGTGAGATTTTAGTGCCTTACAAAGAGCTGACCTGCTAGGAAAAGATGAAACTGGTCATTTCAGGGTTCAGTTTATGAGTAAAAGTATTTTATAACATTTATTTATTTAAAGCACACCTTTAAAGCACCAGTCAGTGCTGCCCAGAGGGCTGCACACATAAAAGCAAAACAAATGCACATCGAGTTAAAAACAAATAAAAACAGCCAAACTAGAACAAACAAATTCATTTTTTTAATGACAGCTTTTTTACTTGCATGATCAAATATGTCCTAAACTGCTGTGATTCATCTGAAATGATAAAAATTAAAATTAAAAACAAGAAAAATCAATGATTTGGGGTTAAAGGGATAGTATGCAACTGCTGAAATGTCTCCTCAGCCTTCATTAGTGTCTACAGGAGCGGTTCATCACTAAATCAAACAAATCAGCTGTTCATGATCTAAAACATGCAGGAAACATGCTGGAAGCTGCAGCACTGGCATGTCAGCTCCACTTTACAGAGTCCAACAGAGGCCAGACCGGCACTCTGAAGTTGCAAGTGCGGTATTCTGGCCACAGAGGGCGGTGGGGGTCTGAGTGACATTTCATTAACCCTGTAAAGGGTCATTTTAGCACAAACTGGCTCAAGAAAATGATTTAAAATATGAAAAAGTTGCATAGTATGACTTTAAAACCTGCAATAAAATCTGCAATGCACTTAAGAAAAGTCTAGCGTCTAATGGCGCTGTTTTGATGTGACTTCACAGTTACATTTGTCCTCAGAAAATGAACTTTAGTGAAAATAACAAAATACGATTATATCAGTGTGTGTTATAGTTCATTTCAACCTTTAAGTAAAATGACTCACTGACTTATTTAAAACGTTTTTAAAGCAGCTGTGAGGAATTTATTGTGATTAAATCTGTTATGAGTCTTCTGTGTGTGTGATGGTGAGCAGAGGTCGTGTTGTGTTGTTCTCTGTGATGAAGTGAAACACAGATGCTCTCTCCGCGGTGTCGTCGGCCATCTAAACTCCCGAGGAGGCTCGATAAGAGGCAGAGGCAGCAGACGTTCCTCTGGCCCAGTTTGTCAGCAGAGCCTATAGAAATGCAGCTACGAGCGTGGGTCACACAGCGAATGTGACAGGATTTTAAACAGTACACAACTAAATATAGCAGGAACGCCACTATCAGAAAATGAGTTAGGAGTGTGGTGCTAGTCGTTTAGAAAGTCATTATTCTTATCATTGCTGTCTCTGAAATAATTTCAGGTCTCTCCATGCAATGAATACTGTATAATAAACTAAACATGCGAGAATGCGAGCGAACTTTAGCAATCTACGTGGCCCCCTCAAGAAGTAGCCAACAGGCCCCCTTTAATGTCTGGGTGGAATATTTCATTTCTCCATATTCAGGAGGGCCTCCAGTATCTCCATCAGTGTGAAAAAGCTCCATTTAGTTACTATCTGCTAGAGTGGGGAAGTGAGATGCCCTTATTCTGAGTCTATTAAACCTCAATTCTATCTCATCTTATCTACCTAATCTTTGTGTCTTATTGACCATGAAGTTTATCTTTAATCTCCCTTTACCCTTATTATCGCACAACACTGTAGGTCTATTTTCCACACAGCAATAGCGCTGCTGTATTTGCCGCCAACAGAGGAAGAATCATTTAGTCGTACACACGGTTCTCATTCAGCTGTGTAATGGAATGTGTACAGACGGCGCGTATAGAAATGTATTTCTTTCACACCGTCTTCATTTGCCTTGGCAGAAGCTTTTAACGCCACTCATACCCCCCACCCCCCCCCCCCTGATACTGCGATATTTATCTCTCGGTATCATCCTAAGCGATGGTAGACTCATCGAGTCGCTTCACGCCTCACTTCACTCCTCTGCAAATCAGCAGAAGGCATCAGATAAGATCATAAAACTGTATCCTAATTTAAAAGCAGCACTCGGGCCTCCGCGGCGTCTATTAGAGATCTGGGCGTTAATTCTTTTCATGTCCGGGGCTCCTGCAGATGTTGGGTTCTACAAAGGAGTAATTTATAAGACTAATGAAAAGAGCAAGCAGTTTGCGGACATCAGGGGGGTCTTTTATGAGGCTTGGTGTAAGAAGAAAGAGAAACAGGAGAGGCGAAGCAGCCCCCCGTTTTCTGGGCTGAAATTATTGCTTTATTAAAGCCGAGCGCTTCACTCCTGCTGCAACAGAACAAACACGCTGAAACGAGAGGCTGGAAGTGCACTCTGTCTGAGCTGCAGGATGACTGCAACTCAGCCGGTGTGTGACAGAATCAAACTGACGCAGCTTTGCTAACCACAGCAACATTTTACATGATTATCAGCTCTAAATTCTACATAAAAGCAAAGATTTGTTGTTGGAAAATGTGACAAAATTCCTGCTTTTCTCCCGTTTTTCTGATAAACCAGCCTCCGCCGCTGTGGTAATTCATGACGAGACACACGATGGGGTGAGACAGAAAGGTGTGCAAGATGCACATTATCTTAATAACATTCAAACGCCGGGTGAAATGTTTTTCACCACTAATACAATTCAGGTAGCAGTACAGTAATTCCATCAACAGCCTTGATTGAAGCAAAAAAATGGTAATATGCAAATACCAAAAGAGATGTACAGCTACAAGCAAAATTCTGAAATCATTTAGATTTAAAGAAATAATATTGCACAGAGGGGGGAAAAATTAATCACACGGAAAAGTGTCTCCTTTAAGATTGCACTGGTGTATTACCCGGAGGCACGGAATGTAAATGGAAAATCAACATTGTACCCTGTGATAAGGCTAACAAATTAATAAAAGTATTTTCTTTCCTCCTCCCCTGCCGATGCCTGAGTGAAAAGTCTAGAAAAGATGTTTTTTTTAGTCCCCCCTCCTTCCGTCTGTGTGAGCTTTTGTTTTGCAGGTAGCGGGATTAACATCAACGCTCACCTTGGCTGCATGTCAACTCGGGTTTTCAGAAACACACAGTCACAAAGGGCTTTTGCTTCAGCTGCAGCAGAAATACTTTGTGGAAAAAAAACTTTTGTAAAATTGTATTTATTAGATTATTTTCAGCGTCGGTGCTGAATGTCTGAATTGCATCTGGATCGGTGGTATTGCGAGGCGAAAAGGGCTTTTTTATTCTTGGAAGCCTGAAGGAAGTGATGAAATTACTGAACATCCCCCGTGTGTGTGTGTGTGTGTGTGTGTGTGTGTGTGTGTGTGTGTGTGTGTGTGTGTGTTTCCCCCTCAGGTCCTCTGGAAGATGGCCTGGAGGAAGAGGAAGAGGAGTGCGTCTCTGAGGAGAACGAGCTCTTGGCCAAAGACGAGTTCTCGGTGGAGGAGAACTTCACAGCCGAGTTTGAGACTGAGAACATGAGCTGTGAAGACATGGAGTACTTCTGCAACAAAGGTGAAGGCTTGAAAATCACACTTGAGTTGCATTTCTAACACCCGATATGAGATTTCAATCCAAATAGGTGCGTAACATAAGAAAATAAAGTTAACCGAAAACAAAACTCCTGCCAACAAGCTCAGATCAGATTTGGCAGGACTTGGATGCATCTGAGGATTCCTCCTTGAGATGAAGCTTCTCATTTTGATATTTGATCCCATCCAAGAGCAGTGGTTTGATCTGAGAGGTAGATTTCTCTGTGATAGCACTCTGAAGCGACGCCGCGCTACACCAATCCACCAGAGAACGCAGCTCTCCCCCGTGAGCCGTCGCTGAAGCCCGGCAGCACCTGCTGCTGCTTGGAGGTCCAGAACTATAAAGAACCTTCACATCGCCAAACGCGTTCAAGTCCTCTTTGAACTCCAATTCAATTAGATTGCCTCTTTGTATGTTTGTTTCAATTCAGTCACACCTTGCCATCACAGGAGCTAATTTGTGGTCTGCTTCAGGTTACAGTGTGAAGATGACAGGACCTCCCCCCCCCACACACACACCTCCACCCCCTCCTCCCCCCTCCGGTCGTGTTCCCTTTGCTACCCCAGGTGTCCCTGCTCTTATTGGCGCTCGGATGCCTTAAAATTTGACTTTTTAATGAAGTACCAGTGCTTTGAGTGTCTGCCTCTTCTTCCTCCTTTTCAAAGGGAAATGTGTTTAGAAAGACTTTTCCACACGTCTTAACTGATGTGCCTCGTGGGATTACATTATTCAAGAGCAAATACATATTTCATGTCTCAGGTATAGGCTCTGCCCCAGCAATCGTATCAATAATGCTTGCCTTTTGTTCTCCGCTAAAAGTTGAACGGCACAATTGTTTCAAAATTGCAATTACCGGCAACGTCTTGGTGGCTAAAACTTCAAAGTGCAACGCATGGTGCTCTAATAACCCAGTAGCTATGAAATGGATGCTGCGGGACGTAATGGTGGTTAAAGTAAGAGAAAAGTACAAAACTCCTGAAAATCTTCAAAGACCTTGTCATTTGATACTCCCTTTGTTTTGGATAAAACCACCAGAGACTGGAACTCAAATCTTTTTTTTCCGTGTTTATGAATAAAGTCAACACGACGTAGCAATCCCAAATGTCAAACACTACTTCCATGGGCACTGGTAATCTGTTCCTTGTCAGACACGAGCCTTAGCAGTCAGATTTTTTTGTACTACTTTGCTATCTAAGCTTACAGTAGCTAAGTCCTCCATTGCTCCTAAAACCCAAATGATGTACTATCCACTATCCATCCTTCCATGTGGCGAATTCAGTGGAATTTTCAGGTGTAGCCATTTTCCCCATGATCCCTTTCTCATTTAGATCTGTTTAAAACTAATGTCATAGTGGCTTAAATTTACCCCACTTATGTGAAATAGCTTTGAATTAAACAGGATGCAATCCTGGTGGCATTAAATGGTTTAAGTGTGTTATTCCTCAACTATAGGCGAAAAAAGAGCCCCTTGATTAACTAAACCCTCTCAAATGTGATGGCATGCTGTAATTAGCCCTGTGCGGACTTGAACGTGGGTTTTAAGGCAGCCACTCATCCCATGGCCTTTATCTTCTGCTGCTTCCCGGAGAATAAGGTCTCCTGTGTGAGGTTCCTCCACTGAGCAGTGACTCTCCGGTCTTAGCTTAGCCTTGTATCTGTGTAGTCACTCGCTGAAATGGGCTTGTCAAGGGGACCTAAAACCTCCATTAAAAGTTTCAGTCTATAATAGGTATTAAAAAGCTGTAGGAACACAAAGAGGAGTACCAATTTTCATTAACATATGAAGCACTTATTAACTTTGATCAGAGAGCGGTGAAGTAGCAAAGCCGCTTAAAGGCGCAAAGGTCAAGAAGTTGAATGCCACCAAAGACTCAGCCATTTGCCTTACCCTTGCAGAAAAGGGACTCCCCAGATAAGTGCGTGGAGCACCTTGGCGTCCCGTTTTGGTCTGAGGCTGGAGCCTTCGTGTCTGGTGATGGTTGAGTTCATAACTTGGTTAGTTAAATGTGCCGCTCCTCTCACCGTTTTTATTTAGTTATACAATAAAATCAGAATTTCTAGTTGTTTGTTTAGAGACTCCTAGCAAAAGAATTATTTATTATTTTATTTGAATATGTTTAATGTTTCCAGAATATTTGATCTCAAATTCATTTTTAACAGACATTTTTTTATTTATGTACCAAAACTATTTCATTCATTTACTGCTCTATACAAAACAGCTTCTTGCTTGCATTGTAATGCATATTTATTCATAGCAACTCTATTGTTTTTAAAAAGTTAGACTTTTTATTTACCACTTAATTAAGAACTCTAAGCTAATAAGACTAGCAGCAGCTAGCTGTATCACTCTGGTGCAGCCTGGGGCCCATCTTGTAAAAATGTAAAACTCTTCACAAATTGTGTAATGTAAAAGTAGCAGAGGTGAAAAGGGCTGTGCACTAGTATTTGAAGAAGCTTGAAATACTGAAGATGTTTTAAAGTGACTGTGTGTATTTTTCCTGGCGATACGGGGGCAGTACATACCTGAATCATTGCAATTAAGCAGCATTTTGTGTTCAAGTAAGACCTTACCAACGGATGGCCATTAGGGTCAAAAATCCCTGGGAGTGCAACCTCCAGCAAAATGACAAGCACATCAGACTCCCTTTCATGACTGGCAATGAGCAAAGAAGTAAATGTTTAAAACAAAGTTTATGAATGGCAAAAGTTTTGTAATCGCTTGTTACAAATCAGTAAATTTACAATTTGTCCTCATGGGCTCCCATAGAAGGAAACATGGCATCCAATATGGCGTCGCCCAATCCCAATCCCAATACTCGCACCCTTCTGTTAAGTGCACTTAGAGGAGGTGCGTAGTAAGGCTTCAAGTGTGTAGTACACAAGTGTGCAGATTGGGACAGGGAGCGTTGCGTCATCGACCACGATGCATGCCAGGATGTTGGCCGCTGTTTGTGCTACTTTTTAAAAAATCTTTACTAACAACTTTCAAACAAACAAAATTTAAATTCATTGCTGTCCACATTAAATCTTAGCCTAAAACATTCAGAGCATGAATAAATATCATTAATCGTCTTATTACACATTTTCAGAAAAGGCACTTGAGACCTCTACTTAAAATTCCCACGAAGCAATGGATTGTGGGTAATATCCTTGACCAAAGTCCGCATCGATGCAGACTTGGGCGAAGTGTGGATTAAGGGTGCAAAAGGGGCGTGGTCACCGTCATCACTTGAGAATCAGGACACTCTACGCACTCGCACCCCTGGCCGGGAACGCGCAATTTAAGGGCGCAAGGGTGGAAGTGCGAGTATTGGGATTGGGTCTTAGACCTGCTCCCATGTATTTTAGACCCGATTTTTATGGTTATATGTTACGAAGCTGTCAATATTTTTTAACAACTGGGCATCATTCAATTCATTTTCAACAACATTTCCAGAGATTAACAGTAAAAACTACACATTGTCACTTTAAGATGGCAACAATGAACGTTGATCTTGGCTGTGCTCAGACTAGCTGTTAGCCTGTCATTCCTGCTGGATAAACATCATTTACCCCAAACAGATATGATTCAGAAAGCCATCTACTACAGATAAAATAAACATTTAGGTTTTATACAAAAACAAGCCCAAAAATGTCCGACTTAGAATTAACTTGTGAAATAAACCTCAGAACCTTGAGGAGAATAAACATGTCAGAAAATAGGTTTGTCTTCCTTTTTAAAGGAGAAAAAAGGACATCTGAAATAATAACCTTGCTTCTCCAGGGTGATTAAACAAGATTTTTACCTCAAATAGCCTCCTCTCAATTTCACATTTATAGACCTCTCTGTTATGAAAAACATACAGAACACTGAATCCAGAGCAAAGATTTATTCTCCACTGACACACCTGGATCCATTATGGGAGGAAAGATGCCTTTTTAGCAGCGCCTTCTTGTTTTTACTGAAATTGTGAAATTTCACCTTGCTGTTTCACCTCCTGGTTTATTGTTGGCTATAGGAGAAGTTCAGCACAGGGTGTTGCCACAAGCTGTTCCCTTTTAGCGTTCCAAGTCTTGTCTGATGACAAATGACTTCCTTTCTTTGCTCTGACGGTAAATTTACATGTCAGCTCGTGTGTCTCGTTGCCTCGGCGTGGAAAAAAAATATTTGGGGGAAGTTGTAATAAATTATATTTTTTAGCTTGATTTTTTACGAGTCAGGATATATCAAGAACAGCTGAATGTGAACGTTTGCACCTTCGTGTGCTTTCCTCCTCGATTTACAGGAGTTACAATGTGACAGAAGCATTTTATCACAGCAGAATAAGTGATTGGTGAAAGCAAGAGCTGCATGACTTAACACGGCAAATGAAAAAGCCCACCTTGACCCTTCAATATCCTCTTAGTGAGGAATTTCACTTGCTTCAGTCCGTCATAAAGTGGCGAGGAGAAGTCTCAGAATTAATTAGTCTTTGTGTAACACAGAAGTAATCTGAATCTGCAGCAACATAGAGGGAAGATCTCCTTGGTTCTTTCACTTCAGCTGCCAGTGCCCAGAATGGTAAATGTGGAATTTTTATGCACAGTTGATGCTGGAGAATATGGGGAAATGCTAATTTGTGGTGCGATAAGATGAATCGAGTCATCCCTTTAGCCCCATTTGACTCAGTGGAGGAAATTAATCATTAATGTTTGTTAAGTATGACAATCTAACTGGGCCAGATCTACATGCTCAAAGACTGAGGCTGAGTGAGATAAAGACCCAGGCTGCAGACAGGGAGGAAAACTGCCAGATTCTGTAATGATGGGAATTTATTGGCATTTAAAGAGACAGTGCCGAGGCATTTCTCTAATAGCCTCCCTCTGTTGGAGTGCTCTCTCTGCCTGCCACAAATTGCATGGGATTCAGACCTATTTCCCAGATAGCAGAGAAGTCTTACAGCTATGCTTGACTTTGGTGAAAAAGGTTGACTTCATCTGTTGCTGCGAAATCTGCATCAGCAACCAAATGTTCAATATCAGCTGACTACTGCTGCAGCTGAAGGGGACGGCAGGAACCGAATATCCTGAAAATCAGTCCCAAGCTCCGGTTATGCTGGGAACGGAGACGGCACGTTAAGGTCATCAGATCTAGAACGTAGTTGCATCTAGAACTACAGAAGCCAACACCTTTACTATGACTCTGTTTTCAGACACTTTCGAGTCAGTGTGCTCTGAGTTTCCTAAAGTCACACACAAGAAATTGACATTTTCAAGGGCTTTCTTAGCTGAGACAATGCTAAAAGGGGGAGAAAAAGCCAATATGACTTTGTTGCTACCTTGCTGGAGGAATGGTTTGTGTAAATCGCCTATAAGCTTATTGACCTGAATGTGTGGCGCGCTACGTGCAACCGCGGTTTGGCGAGAGAGCCATCCTTTGATAGAGCAGCGATAAGGCTGATTTTAACAGCTCACTGGCTCCTCTTCCATGCCCGCCAACCCCGAACACAGCAGGCTGCCTGGGCTCTGCGTCCCTCCCCTTCAGCTCCTCGGCTAGCCTCAGTCCTCTCTCACTCAACCTTAAACATGCCCATTTGATTGCACGAGTAAAATAACCTAAGCCAGATGGAAATGAATAATGTCGTTCACATTGTTGTTCATTGACAGCTTGTTTTGTTTCATAAAGGGTTTCTTTCACCTCAATTGAGTCATTCCCATATCTGATGGATCAAAATCTTGACATTTCTCTTTCTTTAATGCACATTTTCCCTTTTTTGAGGATTTTATCAAAAAAGGTGATGAGCAGGAGTGCTGCTGCTGCTGCTGCTGCTGCTGCTGCACTCCCCCAGCAGAGCTTTTTCCTAATGACATTTGTGCAGGAAACTTCATCAAAGCCCTGTGACATTGTTCCCTGTGAGGTTGCCTGGGCGATTGTGTTTAAAATGCTCTGCAAACTGCGTTAGATAGAAGGCAGAAAATCCTTAATCACTGCTTAATTAAGGAATCATCTTTTAGCTTCATTTCCCGGGCTGTAATTAAACACTTCCAATACGTTTCGTTACAGGGCTTAACATGTTCGCCTGAGATCAAGGTAGTGCCTTTAATGTTATCTCACCAGCTTTTTTTTTAAAAACTCCGTTCCATTGGAAGGAACTGTTGATACACGCCTTTGTTATCCTCGTTATAATACGAGCCTGGTATGCTAAAGAGGTTCTCCAGGCCCAACAATAAATAGTGGGGGAATTTATTTGAGTGGGCTCCTGGTTAATATACTGGGAAGGAGGAGGAGTAGAGGGGAAATTGCCGGCACAAGCAGACACTTGCATAAGCAAAACTGGGTCATAATGACCTCATGTACTGTAAGTAGGACATTTCTGAAGACTTCCCTTTAGTATCACTTTTTTTTTCATTTCCATCTCTATTTTAGTGTGAGGCAGAAAGCCGACATCCTTTTGGCAATGTTTGCTACCTTCTTTGAAGTGAACCATGTCAGGAAAAAAAGCTAAACAAGCACAGTGTGTGTGTGTGATCTGGAGATTAACTCAGCTGAGAATGGACAGTGAAGGAGTGCATGTCCCAGGGCAGTTTAAATTAAGCCTGATAGCTGAAAGTAGATTTCTTATTTTTTAAACTCAGATGCATATATGGTAAACGGACTGTTATCAGCAGCGTCATAAAATATCTGACAGGTATGATTTTATTATGTTCTGTTTGAACAGATGTCATGAGAGCTAAAGCACCAGCTCTATAATAACCATAATAACGCATAAAAAATAATAACACATTTAGCAGATTGGATACGTTTAGCATGGCATTAAGATGTGTTTAAATATATGAACAGAAATCCAAATACCTAAATAATCTAATTAGTCTAAATACATAAAGTTTCATCCAAATGTTTAGACCTTAAAAGCGGCAGTTTTAACCATATTTAGGCTGCTGGTGAAGGTTCTCAGTCATCCAGGTCATGGTAATCCTAAAGGGGTTCGAATGAAGGCAACTGGACTTTTTGTGAAGATGTTTTGCTTCTCATCTGAGGATCTTTATCAATTCTGACTGGAATATGGGAGAATCGATCTTATAAGCTGTAGCTGTCTGTTGTTGCTTAACGAGCAGAAACTACCTATGAATGCCCCTCCTCCCAACCTCCTGAGGAGTCGTTGGAATCGTTAGCCTCTATTCTGTGGGAATCGTTGTATTGTTCTCCTACAACTAATCAATACAAAGATTCCCACACAATAGAGGCTAACAACTCATCGGGGGGTAGGGAGGAGGGGTATTCATAGGTAGTTTCTGCTCGTTAAGCAACAACAGCAGCTGCAGTTTATAAGCTTGTCCATATTCCTGTCAGAATTGACAAAGCTCTTCACATGAAAAGCAAAAAGTCTTCAAGAAACCAAAGAAGTCCAGTAACCTTCATTCGAACCCCCTTTGGACATAATATTTAGCTAATGTGCAATTTTAGATGAAGAAGAAAAAAAAACAATCTTTATATAGCGCCTCTCAAGATAAAAATCACGAGGTGCTTCACAAGAACAAAACATTTAAAATTAAAAAAGTAAAGAAATTAAAAAATAATTTAAAAATATCGTAAAAAATGGGAAATGTGAAAATTGTGATTAAAAATGTGAGGAAAGGGGAAAAAATAAATAAGAAAAGAGTAATCAGTGGATCCCGGGAAAGGCAGAAATTGGTAGAAAGAGCAGAATGAAGAGAAGGTAGTGATGCAGAATCAACCCGGAGGTCCCACCAACACCAGCCTGAACAGGTGAGTTTTCAGCTGCTTTTTAAAGGAGACCACTGAGTCACTGATCTCAGGCTCAGGGGGAGAGAGTTCCAGAGTCTGGGGGCCACAGCAGCAAATGATCTGATTACAGTAAAGCAGAAGTAGCCAAACAACAATAAAAGCTGGGTGAGGAAATCTCCTTCCTAATATCTAAAGGTTCCTTTGTTGGTAAATCTGTGTGAATATAAATGTTACAGTCTAAAAGCCTATATGGTTCATCTAAATTATTAAGAACTTAAGATGTAAATTTAAACTGTCATTAAAGGGAAGCATCCTATCAAAATAAAAGGAGGGTGAAGAGATCTCCTATTTATTACCCCAGGGTCCCTTCAGTGGTAAAGGTTAGTAACTCTTTAAACGTTGAAATCAAAGCATTAGATTGGTAAATTTAAGCTAAATATTTAGCTAGCATGCAAACCCAGACTGCTGTAAAACAAAAGTAACCTACCAAAATAAAAGCACCTAACTGATTGTGTGAAACCATTCATCTGTGGATTATTTATCAGTGTTTTTGTCTGGGTTCTCCCTTCACATTAATGAAATTGTTTAAAGATTTCAGTCCATGTTACCATCAAAGAACCTCTGAGGTGTTGGATAGAGGATCCCTTCACCATGATTTTATTTTGGTAGGTTGCTCTCGTTGTCTCATTTTATGTGTAAACAACCTTATTTATATTTAGGGTTCCACATTAAGATTTAACATGTAATTTAATATATTTCTTTCTAATAAAATTTGAAGCTAAATGTGGCAAAATATAGCTGATAGTTTAATAATGTATTACTTTAAAATCAGCGCCCCATAGCCTCCCAACAACGTGTCTAATTTATTCATATGTACGTACATGAATCTACATATCCTTTCTATTTTCCCCTGAAGAGAGTATGAAGTGTAATAATCCATGGTGGTAATCCCGGCCTGTCCTTGACCGTTCACTATTGGGTTTATAACATCAAAGGGATGAAAGAGATGTGGTGACAAAAGTGAGAGAAATGTTCCTCTACAAACCATCGGCCACCACTTTGCACCCTGAGCAGGTTTTCCTCCTTCTCTCTTGAGTTTGGAGACACACGGTGTCAGCTACACTGGATTTATTTAGAGCGCCTCACTAAGGGCATCTACTAAGCACTGATTTATGTTCTCATAAACTTTGAGAGCAAACTGTGCTTACTGTAGAAATGCAAAATAGATTTTATTTTACAGTAAGAGTGCTCAACAAGCCCTGCTACAAGTGTTAATGCTGCACACGCAGACATAGACTCTGTTTGGTCTATGCACCTACATCCTGGAGAGAGATACCCAAATATCCCTGAGCACAGTCTGCATGAGCCCCAAGACTGTAAATCAGCGCCACATCCTATAACAGACATTCTAACTCACTCCACAATAGATCAAAGGGGTAATAAATAGCCACCTCTCTCTCACACATTGCTTTCCTTCCTGTTCCATGGGGCTTCCTCCAGTCCCTGCAAGGCCTCATGGGCACTCCTTTTAAACAAAAGTGTGCAGCTGGTTCTGGTGAGCTCACTGCAAATGCACATGCACAGAGCCATGCATACACAACAGCACACAATGGTTCTAATGTTACAGGAAATGTTATAAAAGCAAATGATTTTTGCCGGGACACTTCCTAACGTCCATAAGAATCTGTCCTCTGGAAGGTCAGCACAGTCCTTAATGCAGTGCTTAATTAAATTAGGTGTCTGAACATTAAACTGTCCTTCCTTGCAGGAGAGGAAGACGCGAACCGAGAAGCAGGAGAGGCAGAGATGGAGGGTCAAAGTGAGAAGAGCCGGCATGCTGCGGTGGGACCTGAAGAGTGGGACGGTCCAAGTAAGAAAAGCTTCATATCACGTTACTAGAGGGACCACCAAGGTCATTAAGGGGACAAGTGCATAAGCAGCATTATCACCAGTGTGTTTGTGTTTCTGTTGTGATTTTTGTCTGAAGCATGAAGCATGCAACTGATCAAACTGTTTTATTAAAAATGTTATGACTTCATATGAAAACTAGCAGGAAACTGGGAATATCTCTCCTGTAGACAAGAATGGAATTTTTATAAAACAGGTGGGAAAACTCTGAGCTTTATAGTTCAGCAAGTGACTCGTCTGGCATTTTGATAAATACAATATGTTGTTTTTTTTGCATTTTAAATTATTAGGATTTGCAGAGATTTTTCCACCGATTACCAAACTGACATTTGATGAAGTCTTGCACGCCAACATTGGAACTTTACAAATTGTTCTTGTGGGCATGCTTGTCTCTTTTACTTCTGTAGGATTTTTGATTTTCCATCAAATCCTTTCTGAAAGCAGAGCGTTCATATTGGCTGCAGGTACAATTTAGCTTCAGCTATTCCCCTGAAAACGGGAAGTAAAGGGTCTAGTTCACTTAGCAGATATCCTACAAAGAACAGCATAAACGTGTGTAAAAACGAACACATAGAGCATCAAAAGTTCTGGAATGTTTGGTCTGAGATTTACCTTTTAGTCTACATTCTTGTCTGCCTCTATAGAGCCTCTTTTATAAAACAATGCCTCCAATTTACCGCAGCGTTGAGGCAGGGAGCTTTAGGTCCTTTATAAGTGGTCAGACCGTGGCGGTAATGTGGCGCAATCTTTTTACAAAAGAATAGACGGTGGCGGTAAAAAGGGGGTATGGGGGTGGACTCTGTGCTGACCCGGACTTCCGTTTAGCTTGAACATAACTTGCTTTTTATTGCAGTTGAAGCCGCGCTCATTAAGATTTTTTGACCAGCCGCTCCTAAAGGTGTCTGTCCTCCACTGTCCCCGTGCAGCCTATGGTGATCTGAGCTCTGCATCACTCTAGTTTATCATCTCAGCTGATTCTGTTTGCAAAAGTGAAACTTATGCCCGTGTTTACTTTCATTTTCAATGTAGTTGACGACCGGAGCTCGGCAGTAACTCCACACGTGATCGTGACGCTATTCTCTGTTGCGCCAAGGGCGTAATGTGTATTCACAATTCCAGCGTTGGGCCAATATTACTACCAAGTGTGGCAGCACGAATGCATCGCCGTGACACCACGGCACGTTCATAGGTCACACCAGCAGTATTATGCTGATTTGCCGGCATGGTGTGTCTTCTAAAAAGGGCTTAGTGGTCAGGTGTGAGAGACACAATTATGTGATCACTGTCATGTATTTGATGAGCACTTGTGGTTACCATAGTGACCTTTTTGAGCCAGTGCTTGCAGCTTTAACATTTCTTTTGATCTTGGTTATTTTTAAAACTGATATGCGATTTATACATCATATAATAGAATAGAATAGAATAGACTTTATTGATCCCACAGTGGGGAAATTCACTTGTTACAGCAGCACCAACTCTCAAAAGGATAATTAGAAGAGCAATAAAAACAAGGATACATGTATATACACATATGCAGTAATCTAGTAGTGTAATCTTCGGTCTCAGCTTAAATTATTACAAAGTTCATCTTGAAATTTTTGCCACTAGGTGCATTGGCACGCCTCAAGATTAAAAATGTTTAAGTTTTATTAATTACGGCAACACTTGTGTGAGAAAAAGCATAAATAAGTGCTGAATCAGTGTTACTTTGATATTTTGCGAGCTCTGAATGTACCTGATGAGACTCTTTAACATTTATTAAATGATGGCTTAATAAAACACACTGCATGTAAAAAAAATCCCTTAAACCAGCGTTGCCATCCTAAAGACTTTACAACAGTAAATAATTTCATCAAAGTGATGGATAATACACCGAACATGATCGTCACTCTGCAATTACTGCACAGCAAAGCCTGCGTGCACACAGCTGAACAGACAAAACGGGATTCCTTTGAATGCACGAAATGACCTCAAGAATTTAATGCAGGTGCACGAGTTTGTGAGAAAGAGCAGGAGAGAGAGAGGGGGGAAAGGGAAAGATAGAACTGGAGAAAAAAAAGTGGATTTGGGCAAGTTGTGCTTGCTAGCTCAAAGCCCCCTGGGGTGTGTATTTTATACTGACAGTGAATCAGTGTTATCACACTCATCAGATAATGCATTTATCATTAAATTTCACATTTGCATTTAAATCTGGGGAAGGAAATGAGCATTGCAGGCTAAAGATAAGAGCGCTGGGACGACAGTAATAAACCATCACTGTGATCAGTCAGGAGACGGGGCTGAGGGGGTCAGCTCAGAACTATGGGGGCCATGACAAAAAGAAGGCATCACATGCAGAAAAAGAAAGAAAAAAGGTCCTTTTAGGTGAGGAAATGCTGAGCTTAAAATACCGCTGTGAAAAGCAGCGATGGGTGTAGCATGACTAGATGTATGAGAGACTATAATTATGTTCGTGCAGCCATTAGAATGAGAATTAAGGACTCTGCTGGACTGGCTGCAGTGAGAGAGATGGGAGAGTGGAGTTTGATAGAAGGAAAGTATCTCTTGCATTTGGTAAAAGTAGCTGAGCTGCAAAAGAAGTGATATCAGACATGATGTCAGTTTCATGGTGAAAACCACCGTATGAATGGCTCCAAGCTATCAACACAGAATGTCCTAATCTGGCCTGCATTCCTGACTGAAAAACACCACTCACAACCAACAAAGACATCCTTTTACATTTGCAGTCAAAGGTTTACATACACTCATCATGAGCATGAATGGCAAACATTTGGGGCTTTTAATTATTCATTTGAACAGTTTTTACAACATAAAGCTTCAGCAGGTTTTTAGGAGTTGTGTGCACAAGCTTAATTTTTTAATTATTCACCCAAGGTCAAAATTATAAATGCCCCCAAAAGATGTGGCTAAACATGCTTTCTGCTACAATTCTGACTCATATTTGACCTCTCTGCCTGGCAGAAATTACATTTTGCATTTTTACATTTTTTAAATTGGTTGGGTTTCTTGTACAGACTCTTCGTCCACACATGTTCTGGTTCAGGTTCAGGTTGGTGCTTTTGGGAAAGGCAACCCAGAAGCCTGCTTAATCCACCTAGAAACCAGTTCTGATGAGTGTTCTGTTGAAACACCAAACTGTCCCTGCAAACAGTCAATGTCGCATGGACGTGCAGATCATATCTATATTGAGTCTGTTGGTCTAGACCAGGGATTCCCAAAGTGTGGTTTAACACCTTAATCTAACTGCTGAAATGTCTCCTCAGCCTTCATTAGTGTCTACAGGAGCGGTTCATCACTAAATCAAACAAATCAGCTGTGTTCATGATCTTAAAAATGCAGGAAACATGCTGGAAGCAGACTGCAGCGCCAGGCATGTCAGCTCCGCTGTACTCCAGCAGAGGTCCAGACCGGCACTCTGAAGTTGCAAATGCAGTATTCTGGCCACAGAAGGCGGTGGGGGTCTGAGTGACATTTCATTAACCCGGTAAAGGGTCATTTTAGCACATACTGGCTCAAGAAAATGATTTAAAATATGAAAAAGTTGCATAGTATGGCTTTAAAATGCCAAAATGAAGCGATGAGCATATTTCTGAGCATTGCTGTGTGTGTTTTTAAACGAGTAGAAGATGTGTTCACTGCTGAATTATCAAGTTAAAATCACCCGCTTGTTTATTTGACATCTGTATGATACACCGCCCGATGAATGGGAGGCATTCATGCCCCTTCTGTGTTTTGTCAATGGCCAGACTAAAGTGGGCAGAAATTAATCTTGGCGCATAATAATGCCATTCACTCTCTCATCACTGCCATGAAAGGTCATTTCCCTTTTTAATTTTTCCCATTGTGTTGGAAAAGTCAGATGGGCATGTTATAATTTGAATAAAGGAGGGGGAATCAGACAATCAGATAGGGACATTTGAAATGATGTGACTTCCTGTTCAAACTGATTAAAAGCAAATTTATTTAGTTTGAGACTGTCTCCCCTTTAATCTCTTTGTAAATGTTCAGATAGTTCGGCATTTCAAAAGTTCTTTGTTATTCTTTGGCTTAAGTTTAAGCAGCTGTGATTAGGATCGCCAACAGATAATTTTTAATCACCGCGCGTGTGCATCTGAATAGGCTGTGTTAATGTCCGCTACATGAAAAGAAAGTGAAGCCTTTTAATGAGGTGGGCTGACTCGGAACATGTCCACCTGCTTTGGTGACTCTATTGAAGCACCTTCATACCATTTCCCTTTTGCTGAGTAACAACAAAAGCCTCCACAATCTACATCCTGTAATTGAACTTTTTTTTGTTCCCCGTATTTCATCTCCACTTTAGTAACTTGTGTCAAGTGCTGTCCACGATTGCCTCCTGTTCTCTGATTGTCTTTCTGTGTGGAACAGCAGAGGAGCGTTACTGAATGACTCACTATTAATCTGATAGCCGGCTCCTCTGTTCAGATCCGAGCGCCGGGTCTCTGATGTGGAACACCCAGCCAGCTCCCTTCTCTATCTCCCCTCGTTTCTACAAGTATGTCCTTAAGCAAATCTCCACGCTGATCTTCTGTCTCGTGTTCATTTCTTGCCACGGATGTTTCGTAATCAGCTGCTGATGTGGGAGATAGCGCGTCAAGCTATTCTCTTCGTTTTCAGAGACTGGCAGTGATAGGAATCTGACTCAGCCTCTCGCGCTCGCTCTCCTCTGGGCTAATTGTGTGTGTGTGTGTTAGCTAGCTAACTCTGCTAATGAACTTGTACTCAGCCTTATCTAAATGGTTGCTCGTGTAAACCACACCCTCTTATGAAAATCAGGAAAATCCAGGGTTCGTTAGTAATTGCAGTTGTGATTAGTGCCGTTTTGAATGGAAGTGAAGCGTTTGCTGAAGAGATTCTTTTTGAGTGTATTAAAGCAGTGAAATAAATAAGTGGACTGCTCAGTCAGTAATATCCAAGTAGTCCAATGGATTGTTCACCATTAAAGCCATGATCGATTTAGCTGACAACTAATGAACTCCTCTGGATTTAAAAGACTTTTGTAATGTCATTTGTATAAATGCTTAAACTACTCAGGAAAAATCCATTAAGAGCTGTTTTATTCCAGGCTGCAGCCTCATCAGGAATTTGGAAGTACCCTTTAGGTAGTAAAACACAAAGAAACTGTTAAGTGCTTTTGTTTCACCAATGGCATCAATATAAAGGATGTCTCAGTGCTAAGAGTTACTAAAGGACCGTGGTGGGAACGTTACTTTTAAAAAGTAATTAGTTATAGTTACTAATTGCTTTGTCAAAAAAGTAACTGAGTTACAAGATTATAAAGTAACTAATTACCAGGAAAAGTAACTATTGCATTACTTATTTAAAAAACGTATGCAAGAAAAATGGGATCCCCACTTAACAGAACTCACTTCATTTAGTATAAATTACTACAATACTAAAATATGAATGTCTAAATAGACTGGAACATAATAAAATGTGTGTCCAATTGTTTATTATAAAGTGAATAACGGAAGTAAATGGGTACAAACAGGAAATATGACACTAAACTATTCAAACATCACTGTGTGATATGAAACGAGACCCCAATCAACTAAAATTTATAACTGCAAAAACACCTACAAAGGGTTCCTGAGCCTTTAGATGGTCTCTCAGTCTAATTACTGAAATAAATGGACTTTTGTACCAGATTGTAATTTTTCCTCTTTCACTTGTATAATTGGGTGTTTTTATTATCATTTCTATTACTGATAATCTAGTAAAAGCAAATTTATAAATAAAATCCTTAACAATGACACCAGAACAAGCACAAATCTGGTCGAGGACTTAAATTTACTAACTTGGGTCAGACCCAAACAAAGAAGTGCTGAAGCTGGGTGGTAAAGACGGTTAGTTCTAGTAACACCTGAGCACCCATGACGTCTGAGACTGATACAATCAGTGTTACAGCAGGACTAAAGAAATGATCAGGAACTGTAACTGGTTCCAGTTGGATGACTGGAGGATGATCTAGGAAGATAGAAGATCATGGCAAGGAATTAATGATCTGATGTCTGAGTGGTGAACAGGTGAGCAGATCTTCCTTAAATAGGATGTCCCGCTGTCACGTGAAGAAGCGTACAGCTGCAGACCCGCAGATCACAGAGCAGATTCACGCCTGCAGCAGCGAATCTGCGGGTCTCTGGGTCTGCAGCCGAAAACCATTGATCATGTCTTCCTCGTTCCTCACTGGTTGTGATGTAAACACTCGCCCCTTTAGCTCCTGGTAAGATGATGACAGCTTCAACACACCTCACTGCTGAATTATAGCAACGCACGCATTTTCTTCTCACTAACGGAAACCGCGTTATTTTGAAAAAAGACAGTAATTAATTAGATTACACGTTACTGAAAAACTAACCTCCATTAGTAGCGCTGTTGTTTTAAACTTTGTTATTCCCATCACTGCTAAAGGACGCTAAAGGTTTCTTTAGCATCCACTCAAAGTTAATTTCTCATTGATGAAGAAGGTGTCATCGCCCATTAAGATAGCGTTCCCCAAATTATGAAGACAATTAAACCTTAAAAAGCACAGTTTTGATCTCTTTCAGCTGTTGGGGCAAAAAAATTTGATAAAAACAATTGTTTTTGGAGCTCAACTCAGGACCCTCCACTGATATTTCATGACCCACACTGGGGTGCCCTAACCCTAACTTCAGAAACCCTGCAGTAAGCTAGAAAAGCATGCAGATATTGGAACAGCATCTGGTGCCCAAACCTCTCCATCTGTGAGGTTTAGACAACCAACATATAAAACAAAATTCAAAATTCATGATGCTAACAAACACAAACACACACTCTTTTGGCAGCAGGCAATGAAATGTTATAATTAGCATCACAGTGACCTCTCACCTTCATCTCCAGGATCAAGGTCACTTCCACCTGTTCACCTTTGACCTCCCAGCTGCATCATATACTGACACGAAGAGTGCATTAGGTCAGACTTTAATTATACAGGTTTTGCAAAAACATGCTATTCTAGCGTTTTATTCCAATAGATGTATTTGTCGATGACACCCTTTTTAATGTCACACTGAGACCCACACAAAGTTGTGAAAACAGGTGACGAATATACTCTGTGGCACTGGAACAACACTCTAGAGTAAGAAAAAAAAACCTTTTGATGCTATCAGGGTTATTGGAAACACTTTATATTCAAAAAGCGTGTGGTTCAAACTCAGAGCATGGAGTCTGAAAGGAGCAGGCATTTACCTGGCAGATGGGGTGGGATAGAAGACATCGCTGCTTTGGATGGCAGCGTTTGGGGGACTTGACCTGACATTCAGAGTCAGGATCACAATGTTCATGATGAGCAGCAGCTTTTCTAGCTGGTCTCGTCTTTTTGGAAATCAGAAATATTAGGTCTGAACAGCAACACAGAATGCAAACACACAAACTGTCTTCCAACATTAGGATGTAGAATTTTTGATCTTTTAAATCCGTACACACCAAAATGTAGGCACAGATTGGGGAAGTGATTGTGAAAATGCAGCAACAGAGAAATATAATCACCTTTTAGATAAATCTCTTCTTTTGCATGGGTAGTGTCTGGTGCCAGCTGGACATCTGCCAGGGTGGGGGTGAGGCAGGGGTCATCCGAGGGAGTGGCCATCTGAATCTACATGGCAATCACGCACACACACACACATGCACACACTCTCAAACCTGCACCAACCTGAGAGAAGACATCTATTTTTACTTCTTTCCCCTTCAAAACATCCAAAGTGCTGAAAGCACAGCTTCACTCAGATGTAAAAAGTCTCGAGTCTCATTTTTGACTCCAGTCAACCCAGAAGGCTCTGCAGCCAATCCGTCTTCTTCAAAAAAAAATAAACAAAACGACGGCACAATGGCCATTTCAGGTTTAATGCACATATGTCAAGCTCGCAGAAATGGAGGACCAGATGGTCGTGATACCGTGGCAGGTGCCCCAACAAATGTTTGTGGCTGCCCGTGCTGCTATTTATATCATCCTGAAATGGAGAAATGCAAATATTTGCAAAAGGACAGAGGGTCCTTTTATCTCTGGAGTCAAAACGATCATCAAAATAAACAGATGGGATTTGGGAGGGGGGGCGGATCAGTCACCTGAAGATCAACATTTCCTTCCATTTGGACCCATTTAAACTGGCGTGACCCTATGTACACCAGTACGGCAAGCAAAGAACAAACACATCTCTGCAGCGCCTCTGTCTACGGGAGCAGTTAGGGTGCGTTCGGTAAACACGAAATGTTCTAACTCGACACCCAAGTCCATTATGAAGTCAGGGTGTCGTCAAGAAAGGAGGGGCGAGCCAAAAGGAAGCGGAGAGACAAATGGAGCACCCAGATGCAGATTAGGCTGCAGAAGATGAGGGTGTAAAAGGGATTTAATGGTAGGATGGATTAGAGAAATCCTTGTAACAATGTTAAATAATTATGGTTCCAGCCGAGATCAAAGCACCATTGATTGAACCCCTCAAGCCTTCAGCACGCAGAGTCTTGGAAAGCAAAGATTGGTAAACTAGTGCTCAGACCACTCCGGCTGCTTCACTTAAATTGGATTTGAAATATTAGGATATAGATGAATCCTTCAGGAAGCTTTCGCAAAGCTTTTGTCACCGGAAATGTAGCTTGGGAGTGCTAAGAAAGGTTTGATAGCGTACTGTCCCGACAGAATCATAAGAAGAGGGTGTCACAGCTGTCTCCACTGATACCTAAGCGTTTTAAGTAGAGTTATAGACACACTTGACTGTTATATCAGCAAACTGAAAACTTTCAGTGCAAGCTTTCATTCAGGGGTTTTATTCCATTTTATTTTTGCACCCCCTCCTTCGTCTGGTAATCAAGAAATTTGGACGTGCATCATGGCAATTCCTCCGCAGAAAAGGAAGGTTTTATCTCGCTCCTCCAGGGGTTTATTCAAAGTCTTCTGACAAGTCTCACAAAACATGAATGACACTGTGATCGCTGATACTGATGATGAAAGTCCATCAGCAGCTTCCCTGTGAGTTCTGGGTGCTGGCTGATAGAACAATTAAAAATGCAGTCAGGAAGGCTAAATGTAAACATTGTCCGCCCTTTTTTTTCCCTCAAGCACATTTGTTTCTTGAGCGATTATTGCACTGTCTGCATCACCTGTGTGCAGAGAAAACACCCCCCCCACACACACACACACATGCACACACAGACTGATGAATGATGAAATATGCAACAAGAGATTAGACAAATCACTGTACTCCTATGCTGCATCGCCTTGATGCAAATTTAGTCACTGATCCGCTATACTAAGAGGCTTTATGAGGGAACTTCATGGTTGTTAGTTATATAATCTAAAATAGGGCAAAATGCAATCACCGTTCTTATCATCTGAGGAAGATGTCACTATATTTTTGTGTGTGTACGTAGGATGTGGCACGCTGAGAAAAGCTTAATAAGATAATTCACTTCCAGCCGTTTTGTTCAGATTTCAACCAAAATTCTGTCCACTCACAAAGCCATCTTGTTACTATAATTACAATTTCACATGAAGTCCACCGATTTTAACAAAAAAATAAGGCGGGAGAATGGAGATGTTACTATTCTGGCAGTTTAAAAGCCCGGTTGGTGGTGCTGTTTGTGCCCTCAGGGACTTGACACCCATTGCATCTTTCTTTAGCTCCCTGTTTGTTCTGCAGTGGTTACCCTCCCGGGCGCTGTAGCTGCACACGTTTTTGAAGAGGTATCATTGTAATTGGCTGAATATGTGATGTGTGTATTTAGCATTAACATGGAGACGCTCGTGCATGCTGTGCTAGAGGATTTAATTCTGGGTATACTGGATTGCTCGACTGAAACTCGCTCGTGTGAAGAATTCAATATTTTCTTGAGTTAAATAAAACTTTTTTGTAGATTTGTGCTTATTTTATGCATTTTCTAGCTTTTTGGTGATCGGTTTGGAGATTGCAGTTGAATGTTGAGAAAGGTCATAATGTAGGTCATAATAGTCACATTATTTCCAGAAAAAAGTAAAAATATAGATTTGTTATTTTGTTTTTTTAAAGAAAACGAAATACTACTCATAATGGCTTGTGTATAGTGACTTCTATTTCACAATAAGTTTTAATGGGAATGACTTGTTTACAGATACAAAGTTTCTTAAATTGCAATTTAAAGGCATACTTGGCAGTTTTGGCTTGTTTTTAGCACCCCCTAGTGTCCGTTAGCAAAAGCAAAAGTGAAACTAATCTCCTCACTGTGCGTTCGTCTTTTTAACATCTTAATCTAACTGCTGAAATGTCTCCTCAGCCTTCATTAGTGTCTACAGGAGCGGTTCATCACTAAATCAAACAAATCAGCTGTGTTCATGATCTAAAACATGCAGGAAACATGCTGGAAGCAGACTGCAGCACCAGGTATGTCAGCTTCAAGTCCAACAGGGACCGGATTGGCACTCTGAAGTTGCAAGTGCGGTATTCTGGCCACAGAGGGCGGTGGGGGTCTGAGTGACATTTCATTAACCCTGTAAAGGGTCATTTTAGCACAAACTGACTCAAGAAAATTATTCAAAAATATAAAAATTTGCATAGTAAGGCTTTAAGCTGCAGAACTGGTTTTATTGGAGAACAAAAATAACAAACTTCAGTTGTTTTGATGTACGTGTATGTTTTAGACTCTTATTGTGAAGGGTTGAGTTAATAAAGTAAAAATCTTGGATTGATGAAAGTTCCTTGTTTGGTATTTTGTAGTTTAATGAGTAACATAAACATCAGGTACAACAACAACAACAACAATAATAATAATAATAATAATAATAATAATAATAAAGATGATGATGATGATGATGAAGAAGAACAAATACATAAGAGCAAGAAGATTCATTGTACTATTTTGGCTTTTGTCTTTTCTGAATATCTTTTTTTCCCCTAAGTATCAACTTTTCACCCAAGATTTTGATTTATTTTCAATATTTCAACTTTATGTGTTCTTGAGTTTTTCTTCCAAGACTTTTTCAGTATTTTGACTTATATTTCCTATTTTTTATTGAGTTGCATGAATACGTTTTCTTATGCAACAGACCCTTCCATCTGTCCATAATTTCCACTGAATGCTTAAAGTTTTACTTTAGTTCCCTTTGATACACAAAAGTCTTCCCTATTTGAATTTCACCCGCTACCCATAACCCCTTGCTTCTTCTCCTCCCCCTTAAACACCATACGTGTACTTTCTTCACACCAACAGGTTTAGATATCAGAGCAGTCCCCCTCTTGTCTGTGAAAGCCTTCATCTGTGGTGGTCACGCTAATACAACCCTCCCTTTTTGTCTGTTTATAGGTCGGGGGTGGGGGTGGATTCTTGTTTGTCAAGTGAATTAAAATACCAAATAATAGTAATAATCATGATACTGAAAAGTTAATAAAAATGGCATGTTCCCCCCCTTATTGTGCGAGTGTTGTGGTATTCAATTATGCAATTTTCATTGGCATATTAATCATCTTTTCAACAAACAAGCCACCGTTAATTAAAGCAAAGCATGGATAAAGACGTGTTGCCGGATCATCACTCCGTTTATCACCGCGCGCACACCCACAGTTAAGTAAATTCAGGCTGTGAGAGGAATTTCAATGGTCTCCCTGTTACTTCCTCCATGTGTTTGTCTCTGTGTGTGTAGTCAGTCAGTTATTTGTGTGTATTATGTTGAGAATTTATGTTTTATTGTAAAAACATCCTTTTAGTTGTGAGTGACCTTAATTGTTTAATTCTATTTTATATTGATTTGCACTGATCTGATTGAACAGTTAATCATGCCCACTTGAGTCCTGGTTATTCAGGCTAAGGTGAAGGATTTAGATTTTTCACATAGTTTCCACACTCAGAGTGTGTCCATGACATCTCTGTCCACACTGGACAGCTCTGCCCTTTCTGCTGCTCTCTCCTTTCCCCTGGCTTTTTGTGCAGCCTCTGTGCCTTGCTCATTGGTGGGAGGGAATGGAGATTATTCAGGATCTGGGAAGATATGGGCTTCTCTCTAATCATAGCTCACTGCCTCTTCTGTCATTCAGTCACTAAATAGAAGCAGGGAAAATGTCTCGGTGATGGGAGCAGCCAGACAGCCATGCAAGTGCTTCAGTTCTGCCAGCAGAAAAAAGGAATTCGAGGCATCTGCAGACATGTCGCTTGTCCCTGTCCCTCATTGTGGAGCAACTTTATCAGCACCAGCCGCTCACCCACTTGCTAAACTGGAGGGCCAGTCGCCTCTGAACTTAAACATAAGATCTTTGTGGTTTGAAGCACTCGGCTGCCCTGCTCCCAGTGTGGATCTGAAAGGAAAACACGACTCCAGTGTTGCCGTCTCCCATCAAGAAATCACACTTCATGGAAAACTTGTTTGTGCTGCGTTAGCTCGAATCTAAATGCACTCAAACAGACTGTTGCACCGGCGCAACATCCACCACCACCACCACCACCCAAAAAGGGGAAAAAAGGGAGACGATGGAGAGTGAAAGAGCGAGGGGAAGGAAGAGAGATGGAGATGGAGAAAGAGGCGGTGGAGTGAGTAAAGGGGGAGAGAAAAGTCAAAAACCTCCACATAACAATGCCGGAGAAAAATCAGAACATTTTCCACCGAAAGATGGGCCATTTCCAAATCCTTGTGCCCTATCAGACAAATTAAAGTAAATCAAGCATGAAATGAAGCAGAAGAGCCCGGAGATAAGGCTCCTTTAAGTCGTTTACAGATTAGGACAGAGGGGGAGAGAGAGAGAGAGAGAGAGAGAGAGAGAGAGAGAGAGAGAGAGAGAGAGAGAGAGAGAGAGAGAGAGAGAGGTGCATCTGGTCTCTGGCAGTGAAGGAGGCTAGTTTCTCATTTCACAATAGCAGCCTGTGTATAGGATTACTCTCCCCTGTCACCGACATGAGGAGCAGTGGGGGAACAGACGTCCACAAAAAATGTGTCTAAATATGTCGCCTCTGAAATGTTTGGAAGCAAACACCCTCTCAGCGTCGGCCAGATGTGACGATCGATAAGTAAACACGTTACACACCGCATTTGACCCGCTGAATGCCTCTGATTTCTGATTATTTCAGACGCCCCTTCACCTTTCTCTTTTTTGCTCAAGTGGCTTCATCACGGCTCGGCTTAAGCATCCAGATGAGTTGGGGATTGGCTGGGCGCCGTCACGTGATTGTACGGCTGTCAGCTCCTATGCCCGTGTTGGGAGCGCCTCAGATCAGGTCTGGGGGAGGTGGGATCAGGAAGTGGTGGTCTATGGAAGGATTGGGGGGGAGGCGGATAATGGCTGTGGAAGCCAGGTTCTTTAAATGGGAACTTCATAGCTCTATTTTCTGCCTTACATCAGCAGATTAATTATTGTTTTATTTTGGTCCTCACAGACAATCAAAACATAATTATAGGCTTATGTTTTCTCTCTCTCTCTCTCTCTCTCTCTCACACACACACATGCACACACACACATGCACACACAGTCATCAGATTGATGCACAGAGAAACTAAACAACCCCTGGACCTCCACTCACACTCACGCTTACTTACAGACAGTCTCCCACACGAGGCGAAGGGGCTGTGCTCTTTGACACCATCCATCGAGCTCTCCTTGCTTCTTGTTTTATTCTTTTGGTGCATCTTTTCTGGGAGCGATGCGAGCCGGGCTCAGCGGCAGCGCTCAGGCCACTGCAGCAGAGGTGAAAGCTGGCCTCCGTCACCTGGCAGCCACCCTCAAAAACCACAACCTTGACCTTCTCGACGCAAAGTCTTGGGTTTAGCTTTTTTATCGCACTATCTCCAGGCATTTAAAAATACTCCTGAAACTCAATAATTTAACCCGCTTTTACGCTGTTCACATCAAAACTGGATGAAAAAAAGCTTAATCCATCTTATCTGTTGACTGTCAAACTGCTCTGGCTAAAACCTACTCACAAAAGACAACTAGGTCACCCAGAAAAAAAAATAACAGAATTCCCCGTTACTCAGGGGAGCTGGCAGCCTGGTAATTGACTTGAGGAAAAAATTAGTTAGAACTTTACAAAAAAAGTCCCTTCTGTGTTCACTATAATATCAATAAGGCAGCAATAAGAAAAAGTAACTTTAGGGAATTCTCAGGTATTGTGATATATTGTAAAAAAACAAATCTCAATTAGAAAAACAGCTTTTTATTAGAGCTTAAGCTAAAGTTTTGTAACTCACTTGTCAGAAAAGCCCAGCGCTCACCAGGACTATTACTCATTCATCCTGTCACACTCAGGAAGACTAATGTGTCTTTGATGCTTTTGAAATTTTAAAGAAAAACATTTAAAATAATCAGATTCCAGCCGGCTATGTGTGTGTCCTCTAGATGTTGTTAGTGATATCTGTGTGTGAGGACAGTCATCCTTTAGGTTTTCCTGTCTCCCTTTACATGCTATCAATAGAAATTGTAGTGCTTTGCTAAAGATGGATGCCTCAGAGATTGTTGTCAGCCAGCCTGCTGCTAACTCCTCCGGGGCTTTTGATGAGACAAAGTGCCTGACAGCCGGTATATTTCAATTGTTCAATGACACCAAACAACAGCGTCCGTGTTGATATTGTACTGCGGGACTCAACTTCCTCTCCGTGGAAGTGTGTGCAGCTGCAGCTCAAAGACCTCCTTCCTCAGGTAAAACAGATAATAATGTAAAAAGCCAAAACTACAACAGGATCCTTTTGTTTATTTTTTATTAATATTTTAGCTCAGATTAGCATAAAGACTAGCAAACAACTTTGACGCTGTCCACTAGTAACAACATGTATCTTCAGCTGCCTGAAATAAAAAAATAATAATAACACTTTTTTTAATATTTTCTTTATATTATACAATTGCATCTCAGGTTTCAAGTGGAGCTTTAATTTAAATCTCTTTTTTTCCAGACCTAAACTCCAGAAGAATAAAAGAAACCTTGAGAAAATATAATTATGTTTACGTATGTAGAATACATCCTCCACACAACTCTACTGGTACTAGTCAGTTTTGGCTTGCTTTAGCGCCCCCTAGTGTCCGTCAGTGAAAGCAAAAGTGAAACTTATCTCCTCTGTGCGTTCGTCTTTTTAACACCTTAATCTAACTGCTGAAATGTCTCCTCAGCCTTCATTAGTGTCTACAGGAGCGGTTCATCACTAAATCAAACAAATCAGCTGTGTTCATGATCTAAAACATGCAGGAAACGTGCTGGAAGCAGACTGCAGCGCCAGGCATGTCAGCTCCACTTTACTAAGTCCAACAGAGACTGAATCGGCACTCTGAAGTTGCAAATGCGGTATTCTGGCCACAGAGGGCGGTGGAGTCTGAGTGACATTTCATAAACCCTGTAAAGGGTCATTTTAGCACAAACTGGCTCAAGAACATGATTTATAACTGAAAAAGTTGCATAGTATGGCTTTAACATACAACTCTTCTTCCAGTGCCATTCGTGTGTTACAGTGTTATCGTTTTGCATTAGCAACCTTAATTTTTTTTAAACGAACAGCAGCAGTGCAAGTTTACAACAGACCCTGAAAGGATTCACCCTAATCGTGTAGACCAAGTGAAATTCCTGAAGAAAAACAACCCCATGTTTTATAATGTGAGACATCTGTAATAAGACCTGATAGAATATACTTCACCCAACGGTGACACATTAAAATATACCTAAAGCCATTGTTTGCTAACATTGAATAACTGTGGTGACCACCTGTATTATATATATATATTATAAATATATATATATTTGTGCGTGTGTGTGTGCTGTTATAATGATTTCTCCACTGATTCCTACATTATCTACCCAAAATGTAGAAAGAACTGAATCATCTAATCTAATTGGTGGTCTCTATTGTTTTATGTGTGAAACAAATGACACCTGATAGCCCATATAAACCTATCCTGAGACTTTGAGTAAAGATATAGAATAGAATAGAATAGAATAGAATAGAATAGAATAGAATAGAATAGAATAGACTTTATTGATCCCACAGTGGGGAAATTGGGGAAGTGTGTGAATGAGATTAAAATATAGATATGTCAGAAGATCAGATCATGCACCCTAACAGACCTCCACAGCCTCCCCAACTCCCTGTGAGGAGTGTCACAGCTCAAACGCCCTAATCCTTTTGGCTCGTTTAACTCTTTGCCTCCAAGCTGTCTACTGCCTGAAAACAAGCCTGACCCGAAGGGGTGGAAACCCCCCACCACACACACACACACACACACACACACCTCCTTGAATACCCAGACTCATGGGATAGTCTGGAAGCTTGCTCTCCAGCTAGCCGTCTCCCCGGTTCTCCTGGCTGTTCAGGGCCAAATGCAGCCGTGACTGGTGGGTGGGTTTGGGAGTAGGTGGGGGTGAGTGAGAAGAAGGTGAGGTAGAGGGGTGGAGGAGGTGGAGTTGCTGGTGTCGGGGTCCTCCACCATATTAAAACACGTGCCTTTCTCAAAGATAATAGTGTGGGGTGTGGGTTATAAATGATGCATTTTGCTCAGTGAGACCTGATAATAGCAGTTTGGGTAGAAGGGGGAGAAAGTTCATCGCTCTCTTATCAAAGCTTTGTGACATTTCTCCTTCAGCTGTAAAATTTCATATCACATATCTCCTTTAAAGATGTGGAACCTTTTGTTGAACCGATACAGTGCGTTCCATTTGGCCCAATATGGCTCTCTCATGGTATATTAATTTATAGCCCATTTGCCGGCTCTATAACACAGCCTATCAGCCGAGATGACTGGATTCCGTGGGACATCTGTGAATTGCAGCACACAGGTTATTGAACTTTGAACAGTGGCAATTTATTTGCTTTGATACAAAGGCGCTGCTTGATATCCAGAAGGATTGTCTGCTGTGTGAAGCTCAAGCACAGTTTCCCTCTTGTCTGCATTTTTCATTTTTTTGTTTTCCTTTAGCTTCTGCCCTTTGGTGTTCAAACACTCAGGATAACCAGATAAAGGTGAGGCAAACCAAAGCCTGGCCTGGTAATTAGAGTATTTCCTCTTATTATGAAGACAATTTATTTTTGATGATGTGGGTTCTTTAAGTGAAATTCATGTTCTAATGAACTTTAATAGCCGATAATAGAAACATTATTTCTGTCTACACGTTATATTAAGGAAATGTATTAGATTAAAATGTTCATGATCAAAAATGTCAAATTAAAGTTCATTTTTAAAGTATAGTGGGAATAACGTTGGAAAATTCCCAACCCAGGGATGTTTGATATCCTGGTGAAAGTTCTCAGTCATCCAGGTCATGGTAATCCAAAGGGGTTCAAATGAAGGCAACTGGACTTCTTTGAATTCTTGAAGATGTTTCGCTTCTCATCCGATAGCTTTGTCCATTCTGACTGGAATATGGCGTCGTTTATGCAGTCCAATGCAGTGAGGACTGTCCAAACCTTTACATAGGGGAAACTAAACAACAACTACACAAGCGCATGGCACAACACAGGAGAGCCACCTCTTCAGGTCAAGACTCTGCAGTCCACCTACACCTGAAGGACAAGGGACACTCTTTTGAAGATGACAAATTACACATTCTGGACAGAGAAGTTAGATGGTTTGAGATGTCAAACGGGAAAAACCTACTTAGGTTTCACCTTTCCAACACCTATAATGCAGCTCTGAACCTAATCCCTAAACAGTTTCAGTCTAAGTCACGCCCTCATGCATCTGATCAATGCAACAATTCCCTCACAATAGAGGCTAACGACTCATCAGGGGTCATGGAGGAGGGGTATTCATAGGTAGTTTCTGCTCATTGAGCAACAACAGACAGCTACAGTTTATAAGCTTGACCCTCCCATATTCCAGTCAGAATTGACAAAGCTCCTTGGATGAGAAGCGACACGTCTCCAAGAAATCAAATAAGTCCAGATGCCTTCATTTGAACTCCCTTGGATGTTTGATATCAGGTTTTTACCTATATCCAATATACCGAGACAGTCTAACTCTTAATTTCCGATACCAATATAATAAAATATTAATTGATGTAGGGTCCCCCATCATAAAAAAAGAAAAGCTAAATATTTTTATGTAACTAATTAGTGCTTTTGAGGTTAATTAATTATGACCTGTAATTAATTAATCTAATTAATCTCTTTTTTAATCTCACCTACTAATGGCAGAGAAAATCCCTCATTTTGATGTATTTTTATTTAAATTCATTACATTATTGTGGCAGACTAAAAGATTAATATATAACCAAAAAACTGGCTTCATAAAGTCAGTTATTGTTGAACAGACTTCTAAACTTTTCTTTTACATCACCAAGGTGGAATAATACTGTGACTCTTTTGTCGGTCTCAAATAATTTTAAAAATTAAACATCAGGTTCATATAGAATAATCTAAGTTAACATTTTTTTTGAGCAATGCAAATAGTGATCACAGAACTTGTTACTGAAACATTTATCTGAAATTAAAATAGACCTGTGAATTACAGTGCTGTAAGTTAGCAGATCAAAACTGACAGTTTATCACAAAATATTAAACTTTTTCACAACATCTGACATGTGGTATGGCATGATAGTTAAATATAAATATAATTACATTAAATAAATAAAATAAAAATAAATTAAAAATAAAAAATCCCTACAGGTAGGCAAGAAAAGTCCCAGTAAAGTTATAGATAAAAAATGAGATTAACGCGATTAAAAAAATAGTGCACTAAATGTGGCTGTAATTGATTAATCTCAATTAATCTCATAATTTGACACCCCTATAACTAACATCACATATCACCTATAATGCAAACGTAAACGTTATCTGTTCAAAATATGACAGCTACTTCAATTTAAGTTAGGACAGGTCTGCCAAACAACCACTAAACCTCAGATCTGTCATAATTTGACATTTTGAGTGAGAGAAGTAGCAGCAGAGTGTGATGTATAATAAGTGCATGATATGTAAAAGTTGTGTCATTAAAATAACAAAAAAAACATTTCCAATATTACATTTTAATGCCATTATCAGCCAATAATATTAAACATTCCTATAGGAACCCTGTTTCCTTCAGGCTGAAGGCTGAGCAGCCTCAGAACCAGGCAGACAAACTGAAGATGTGAGGTTCACAAACTCTGACCCTTAATCTTTCCTTGGCTGTTTGTTTCACAAATGTAATGATTTTAATAGATGTATATTTATTTTAGGCTGACTTGAGAAGCAACTTTATTATCCCATGTCTCTAACATGTTGTGGAATAGCAATTATAATCTGTTTATAAAGGTTTATTTATTATTTAGTAAAAACATCCTACATTTCTGGTAATAACACCTGGTTTATGGTTTAAAACAAATCTACACACACACATATATTCCCATTATATTATGTTTTATAGAAATAAAGATAAACATAGTGTTGTGTGTGAATGTAATAATCACTGGCTACATCACTTAGCTTAATTAAGGGTTGTAGAAAAGCTATTGCAGAGAATACTTTGTGAAATTGGGTGATTCCACTAATATACCAGGAAATGAATAAAGAGAAGATGGCATGCTTAAAGGATTGTTGGAAAGTGCTTCATTATATCTAATAATATCATTCAAAAGTATAAAGTGGTGTTTCACCTCCCTGTCTGCCAACGGTTCACACCCATTTATTCTTTAAATCATAGCAGGCTGGCATCCTGCCACTGAGAAACTCATTAGCTTTCAGTTGTAGGACGCTGAAAGGAGATTGACACCCCATTTCTCCTTAATTCTTTCAACTAGAAGACAGAGAAGAAAGACAGAACACACGTGCACACATATAAAAAAAACAAAAAACAAACAGATGCCAGCATGGAGCATCTTGGGTGCTATCTGAGGAGGATCTCTCCACACAAAAGGACATTCATTGGTCTGCCAAGTATCTGTGGAGTGCAGAGACAGACCCTAGAGTCTGGCGACAGATGATGATCTTATCGAAGGAGGGGGTGGGGTGGATTGGGAGGAGGGGGTGGTGAATTGTGGGATGCGGTATAGTAGAGGGTGAAGGTGGTGAAGAGGTTTGGGTTGGGATTCAGAGGGACTGTATTGCCAAGTGTGTGACATTTAAGACTGGACGGTGAAGAACGCAGGAACTGGGTCTCCTCACAGCCCAGTGTGAGCTTCTCTCTTGTTTACAGCTTGACTTCTGTTATTGTTTTTAATTTATTTGAATTTATATGAATGTTAAAAAACGATGACATTCTTTGATGGGTACCGTTGCCATTAGCCCTAAAATTGGGGGTTTATTTAAAACAAATGATGAACAAAATGTAAAAATTCATAAAAAAGCATCTAGACAGTCCATGAAGGGACCTCATTATTCATCCATGGGTGTTTTTGTGGAGATCTTCCACTTGTGTCTGCAACAGATGTGACAAGCCATCTGGGAGCCAAGGTCCTCAGGCAACATTTGGTGTGAGATGCACACAACTGGCATCCAAACATGGCCGACCGCAAACTGCACAAATTGTGTCCTACCCTCTTTATCGCCCCCCTCCCTCTCACCCCTACAGTTATTGCCCCCCCCCCACCCATGCTTCAAATGCTCCACCCTGAGTTGAAAGAAGAAAAGAGAAAGAGTCAGAGTCATTGGCTGGGGAGGGCTGGTGCTCTGTGTCAAGCCAGGCTAAACAGGAACTTGCATCCAAGCGGGTAAAGGCCGCGGGTCTTATCTGAGGACAAACAGAATGCATCAAGCGGTGGCTGTTGCTCTCAGTGATGACGGCCAGCTGTGCACCAATGTTTAATTATTTCTCTGTAATGAGCTTACCCACCTTCCACTGCAGCACCAGGAAGAAAGCATGCAACAGCAGGAAGTAGGAGGGGGGCAGAGGATACAGAGGGAGATAAAGCTGTCAAGAATATCTCATTTTAAAGCCAGTTCCAAAACTATGCAAACGCTCCAAACCACAAATAAGTATTCACACCATTAGCCGGTGTTTCACTGATTTTGTATTTAACAAAGGGTTGAGTGGCCAGATCCATGTTTTATGATGGATGACATTTACACGACTGCCCACAAGTTTTTCTTTTTCTTTTTTTTTTGTAGCAGGTTTTAACTCTAGACCCAGTCTTGATTTATACACGGAAAATCACAGAAGCACACGTTTCCATGCAAACACAAGAGACGAGCACAATAGCGAGCTGCAGATACATGGTTGATATTTACAGAGTGGGCTCGAGCTGAATAGGTCATTATGATGTTTCACAAAGTTCGGTGATCACTGGGGCCCATTCAGCATGAGTCCAACACCCTGAATAACCTCACGTGTGTGTTAACAATACTCGTTTAAAAGTAAACGCTGCACACTCGGAATATTTACCAGGCAGCAAGAGCTTACCAGTTGGTCTATCATTCTCGTTAGCATGATCTCGTTAGCAGTAACTCAGGTATCTGACTGGCTAAGGAGTTTTCAGGCATGACTCAGCTCCTGAGAAAAGTCTGTTTTGTCTGAGTTAGCTGAACTTTTGTGTTTGAAAAGTTTAGAAAATCCTACAGATGTCTGAGTCTCCAGATGCCTTCAGACAAGAGTTGTCAGGGCAACTGATTCAGTCTGGAGTTGCATACTCTCTCTTTGCACCGCATTCACACACTCACACACGCACAAAGGAAAACATCCTCCTCTGTAAACCATGCCACAGCCCACCATGAGATTTATCATAACTGTTTGAATAATCACCATCCTAAAAAAGTACACTGAATCTAAGAGATTAGATAGCTGGGGGTGTCAGGGAGGTGAGCACCGGTAGTACTCACAGTGCTATCCGGTCCCTCTGTTAATTAACTGCAGCTCTGCTCAGCACTAACAAGGGCCCTGCCTTCCTGGAACAACAGAAATAGGCTGGCCACTAGCTGCTCTCACCAGCTGGTGAGCCTGCACCGTCTCACAAATTATCTCTTCATAATACGCCTCTCAAATATGGTTAGAGCACCATGTGACTGATGAACACCCTCAGATGAATGCTCATCTATAACCTTCACTTTTTAATATCAGCGTTTAGTACAGGTATGCCCAACCCTGGTCCTCAAGATCCCCTATCCAGCATGTTTTAGTTGATTCCCTGCTCCAACACACTTGAGTGGTGTCCCACAAGGTTCTATGCTGGGCCCTCTACTGTTCCTCCTTTATTTGTTCCCTCTCCAGCACATCCTGAGCTCTTTTAAAGGAGTCATCACCTGAAAAAAAAATGTATATAATGGCTTCCTAATGATTTTTAACTGGCTGAAAAGCCGATATTGAACATTGACACGGTTGTTTACTCTTGTCTTCAGCTCACATGCACATCACGAGCACGTGCATTCCAAAACGAGAACTTGAGCTCTGGCCTATATGTCATCACAAAGGCCAGGTATAACCAAATATGAGGCCAGCAGCGAACAAACCAGCACAATAAAGCTCATTTCATAACGTGAAACGCATAAATTATGTCTTACCGTTGCTGATCCGTGTTACGGGGAAAAAAAGTCCACTCGGTTTGTGTATTCGATCTTCACAACAGCATGATGAGCCAATGCCAGGCTGTTTAGCTTGCTTTGTCCCATCTAGACTGTTTACAGATCTCTAATGCCGCATCACATGATTTTGTTCGCTGAAAAAAAACCTCAACAACAAGCGAGGAAGCCATTACGCACGAGGCTCGGGCGCGTACTGTTGGATCCCGTAGGTCACTGCCAGGTCGGGTTCAGTTATAACTTTTGTTGTTTTGGAGCAAGATGCTGAAGCTGCTTCCTGCTTCCTTCCACCAATCAACGCGCTCCTGAGTCCCACGCGCGTCCGACACAGCCGAACTATCGCGTGTGATCTCGCGAGAAAATTTGCCCTTTACTAAAAAGGATCAGAAAGCACATTTTTAATTTATTTTTCCAATACAATTTATTTTAATGGCCTAAAAGACTATAATAGGACGTAGATATCCACAGTATTATAGGTGATGACTCCTTTAAATGAATCTCTTGCCACCTTTACGCAGATGATATCCAACTGTACATCTCCTTTAAGCTCCATGAGATGTCAGCTGCAGCTGCTGCACAGCTGCTTAGACTCTATTAAAACCTGGATGGCTGGGAACTTTCTACAGCTGAATGAAGATAAGACTGAGATCCTCATCTGTGCCCCAGACAAGCTGGTTCCCAAAGTCAGAGACTCTCTTGGTCAGCTTGCTTCTCACACCAAACCCTCTGTCAGGAATCTTGGTGTGACCTTTGACCCAGCTCTCACCCTGGATTCTCATGTCAGTTCTCTTGTTCGCTCTTCCTTCTTCCATCTCAGGAACATTGCTAAGCTGAGTCCCATTCTGTCCCGCTCTGAACTTGAGATTGTTCTCCACACCTTCATCTCCTCATGCTTGGACTACTGCAACTGGCTTTTCACTTGTCTAAGCAAAACCTCCCTGAACCGTCTACAGGTGGTCCAGAATGCCTGTGCTCTGCTTCTGACCAAGTCCTCCAAACACACCCACGTCACCCCTCTTCTCTTCCAACTTCACTGGCTGCCGGTTAACTTCAGAGTTCATTTCAAGATCCTGGTTCTGGTTTTTAGGGCCTTACATGGACAAGCACCATCATACGTTGGTGATCTTCTCAGTCCCTACACCCCCAGCAGGTCCCTGAGGTCCAGTGATCAAAGCCTACTGGTTGTGCAGCGCACCAGGCTAAAGACCAAAGGTGACAGATCATTTGCTGCTGTGGCCCCCAGACTCTGGAACTCTCTCCTCCTGAGCCTGAGATCAGTGACTCAGTGGTCTCCTTTAAAAAGCAGCTGAAGACTCACCTGTTTAGGCTGGTCTTTGGTGAGACCTTCTGATGATTCTTCATCACTACCTTCGCTTCATGCTGCTGTTTCTACCAATTCTGTTTTTCCCAGGATCCCGTATTACCTTTTCTTATTCATTTTCTTTCTTCCTTCTCATTCTTTAATTTAAAAATTTTTTCCCTTATTTTTTATTACGATTCTGTTTTAATCATCTTTATATTCATTTATTTCTTGTTTTGTTTTGTTCTGGTGAAGTGCCTCGTGATTTTAATCTTGAGAGGTGCTATATAAAAAATAGTTTCTTCTTCTTTCTGCTGATTAAAACCAGGTTTGTTGAAACAGGGAAACAACTAAAACATGCTAGATAGGGAATCTTGAGGACCAGGGTTGGGCACACCTGGTTTAGTACAATAAAACTGCATGTGTAAGTTCAACAGAAAAGAGAATGCTGTTTTTTACTACTTAAAGCACCAGAAACACTTATTTTTTTATTCTGTTGTGTTTTTAGGGGAGTTGGACGCGTTCCTTAAAGACGGCGAGCGTCGGATCCACAGCCGGCAGCAGCTTCCTGTGGGAACAACGTGGGGACCCTTTGAAGGGAAGATCGAGATGAGCACTGACACCACTGCGCTGGTATGTCCTTGTTTTGCTCCTCTGCTGTAACAGTAGAATGATTAGGAATCACTTTCTAACAGACGGGTCAGAAATGGGCTTGTAATGCTAGCCCAATAAAGACAAGACCATGTCACAATGCAGTCAATAAAAGTGAGGATCTACGTCACAGAATAATACAGAGCAGCAGCTCAGGAGGTAGAGCGGGTTGTCCAGTAGTCGAAGGGTTGTAGGATCGATCCCAGCTCCCGGCAGAGAGTGTTGCTTTTGTGTTCTTGGGCAAGACACTTAACCCACCTTGCATGCTGGTGGTGATCGGAGGGACCAGTGGCGCCTGTTCCCTGCAGCCTCGCCTCCATCAGTGCGCCCCAGGGTAGCTGTGGCTACATTGTAGCTCATCCCCACCAGCATGTAAATGTGTGTGAATGGATGAATGATTTACTGTAGTGTAAAGCGCTTTGCAGTCCTCTCACTCTGAAAGGCGCTATACAAGTGTTTATCATAATACAGTATGATTTGAGATTGTATTTAGGTACAGCATCAGGTAAGCAAAGGAGAAATGGCAGAAAGATTCCTTCATGTTTTTAGACCTGAACTCTGGGATGGTTTGCACAGGTGTCAAACTCCAGTCCTCGTGGGCCGGCATCCTTCACCTCTTTGATGTTTCCCTGTTTCAACACAGTTGATTCACCTGTGCAGCAGCTCATCAAGCTCTCCAGAAGCCTGTTAATCACCTGCTGATTGAAATCAGATGTGTTGAAACAGGAAAAAACACTAAAATATGTGGGATAGCGGCCCTCAAGGACTGGAGTTCGACACCCCTGGTTTAGAGCATCTCTCAAACATCTGGAGAACAATCATTCCTGGCGGCAGAAAAACGACGGTACCCGCCATACAAGCATTTTTACTGAAACATTTGTCAATATTTAAAACTAAAATTACTTCAAATGTTTTATGTAAATGACTAAAGCCCTAACTCTAACCGTTTTATATTTACATTTATAACTGTAATTTTCTCCAGCTTCATCTCCCGTTTTATAATCCGCCATTGTTGTTAGATAAATCTCCCGTTCGGCCCGCAATGCATCCTGGGACATGGTGAGCTGTGAAGGATACACTGCTAGATTTGTGAGCTGCATTTGAAGGAGCAATCGTCACATCATTGTGACATCATCAGCCTTTAAAGGATGCAGCCCTTTTCAGCTGACGTTATTGAGCTATGACATCATGCAACGTGGTTGGTCTGTTTAATGTTGGGACTTGTAGTATCAATATACTTAATCATAAACTCCCAATTCAAATTTGATTACATAATTAAAGGTATATATTTTTTTAATTGCAATAAATAAGTATCATGAGTAATGAGCTAATTAGGTGAAAGATAAAATTACAAAAGCATGTTTTAACTTAGATGTTAAGTTTGGATGGGTTTTGTAATAATAGTAACATTTTGCAGCCTTTACACTGAGACTTGCATCTATTGACAGGAAGAGCTGTGACTCACAACATAAGGCTTTAAATCTGTTTTAACTATTTAATCTCCATATTTTACCTAAAGGAAAAAAACAACATTTTAATTGGTGGATTTAGCGCTCCAGCCACGCTTAAAATGAATGAAGTCACTGTTCATTATTTTTGTGGGTCGCCTGCACACAGAAGCTTTCTATCTCTTGTCTCAGAGATCCCAGCAGAGGCTCATGTTGACCTGCTGCTCTGCTGGAGTGACAAGTCCTTCATGGGTTTCATACTCCTCTCTGCATTTGGATTAATTAAGAAATTCCTATTAAACTCCACATTCATCCTGTTAAGACACATAAGGAAACGTCTAGGAGGATTTCAGACTGAGAGGCCCGTCCCTTTCATTTTTCTAGATTCCTCAAATGCAGAACTTTATTAAATCATTTTCAGAGCGTTTTCTAAGCTCCTCTGGTGGTTATGAAGTCATCAGTGGCTTTAAATAACTGGGGCCGTATTATAGCCATGAAATGCGGCTTCTCTCTGAGTTAAAGCCAGTTATCCTTGAGTGGAAAAGTATTTGACAGAGCAACACCTCAAGTTGCAGTCCAAAGAAATGCGCTCCGTTTATTTTCCCAGCAATGTCGATATGATACTTGCCAGGACGTCACCCGCCATCAGACCATAAGACACATCAGGAAAAGGTTTTTCTGAGCATCGTTTGTTGGTCGAATCTTTAAAAAAGACACAAACAAACCTCCTGAACGAGATGCATTAACTGATTGTAGCTTCAGGCGGTAGTGAGAAGTTCCTAACTAACTGCCCTCTGAAGAATTCATCACTGTTTTCCACCCCCCCACCCCCCCACACACAGTGAGCAGGTGCTGGTCATCACCTGTAATGGGCTGTGGAAGGGTTACAGAATATTCCTAACCTCCCTCGCAATTAAAAGCTGAGAAAGAAGCTCTGCCTCTAAGGATCTCGTGTGTGTCTATTCTCACGGGAGCCATTTTTAATGCTTTGCTGCTTGCCCTCTTTCACTCCTAAGTTTCATCTCTCAAATGGGGTAGGGGCTGTTAGCAGCTTCTCACCGTCTCTTATTAGAGGCTAGGTCAACCCAACTGGCACGTTTTGTATAACCGAGCCTCCTTTTAGGGTTCAGCGTAACTTTTTCCTTACTTTCTTGGATAAGGCAGAAACTTTGCGATCCGTTGCAGCCCGTGCATCACGAGGGAATCGTTTTATTTACAGTAGCGTGGTTTTACTTCTTTCTTCTTTAATCAAGCCTCTAGTTATCAAGCTGCTGTCTTGTTAAATACGCAGCTGTTGGCAGCATCCCTAATATACCGCCACATTTATCTCAGTTATTTCAGTGGGAGGCAAGGGAGTTGTTCAGATCTTTGCGTCGAGGCGGGAATGAACCCGGGTGCCTCACCTGGTGAGGGAGAAGTTGAAATAACAAACGTAAGTGTGAGAAGAAGAAGAAGAAGAAGAAGAAGAAGAAGAAGAAGAAGAAGAAGAAGAAGAAGAAGAAGAAGAAGAAGAAGAAGAAGAAGAAGAAGAAGAAGAAGAAGAAGAAGAAGAAGAAGAAGAAGAAGAAGAAGAAGAAGAAGAAGAAGAAGGGCTGACTGCGGTTTTGATGCATGTCAGGGTGGCCAGTGCTCCAGAGCAGGGTCAGGAGGTGGAGGAGAGCGTTTGAGGTAGAAATAAAGGCTCATTGCTTCACGGGTCTCCCCCTCTCCTTAGGAGGCACACTCACTCATTCTTATGAAGTGTGACCTCCACAGACTATTAAATCTCCTTTTACACTCTTGGATTTTTTGAAACCATAGAGGTGAATGAATTACCCAAAGGCAGTCAGGTATGTAGCAGGAGTGACACCTCTGGCGCGCCTCAAACACACGACCTGCCTGGGAGATATTGATATGCCCTCTTGGAAATCAAACATATTTTATCCCTCCATCCAGACGCATCGTTTCAAGATGGGACTTTTTAGAGGTCAAGCTATTTTTGTCGAGCCGCCGCGGACGACTCGCAGGTCCGTTCCTCCATCCCTGGCGTGACGCCCGGATAGGGACCAGTGTGTAATGACTCCTTAAAGTGGCTTACAGCAAATAATGAAATTACTGTGAATTTAAGCAGCGTTTGCATTAAACAAGACAGGAGAAGCACTTTGGCACATGCAGAGCCATGCAGATGGAGAAAATGTGCTGGGTTAGACTGGTGTCTGGGGAGCAGTACTGTGGAGGTATAGGGATTGGGAGGAGGGTGGGAGGATTGGGGGGGGTTCCCTAGAGGCGAAAGAAATGGGGGCTGGCGTCCGCTGTGGCCTGTGGGTTTGGCTGCCGGTGGATGACAGGCCTCAGTAGCGGAGCGGCGTGATGGATGATGCTGAGAAAGAGCGGGGAGTGGAGCATTTCATGCAGTTGTCCAGGCAGGCCTTGAAAGAGAGGTGTGAAGCTTGAAAAAGAGAGAGTGAAAAGAGATAGGGAGAGTTGGGCAGAGAGAAACCAGGAAAAAACAGAAGGCAAAGAGCATGACAGGAAATCTGGGCATCTGCAGGACAGAGATAGGGTCACATCTCCACCGTTTATCAAAGAGGAAAGCAGATTTCACAGCTGATGGGCTGCCGTGGCAGGTCTGTAGACCCCAGGGGCTCAGCTTGGCAAGAGGGACAGGAGCCAGAGTTATTGCTGCTGCAGACCTGTTAAACACAAACACACTGCACTGTCAGCGCTTATAGGCCAGGCTTATTTTAGGCAGCTTCACAGCATAAACTCTTCATCTGCCTCTGATGACTTGTATGCATTTGCATTCTCGCAAAAAACTGCATTCAAACTTGATGAACTGGCTACAGGACAGGCTGACCCAAAGCAGGGGGAAACAAATCCAATCAAAAAAAGGGTAACCAGTTGGCCAAGTGCTACAGCTGTTACCCTCTTCTCCCTCCTCTGCCCCTTCTCCTCCTCCTCCTCTCTCGTCTCCGTCTGACTGATGGAACTGCCACCACTCCGTCTCATCCCTCACTCCGCTCACTGATCAATCAGACCATTAGAGTCCAATTACAGCCGAAGCTCCGGCGCAGGTGAGTGACGAGCACATTCAGCCTGCTGCAGACAACGCCTCCACACGGCTTCCTCACACACACTCCAAATTAACGCAAATTAAAAGTGACATGCAGACATAAATGTCTGCAATCGGGCGGCTAAATTAACAGTCTGGGTTGAAGCTATTGAGTAGCAGGTGTCTTTAAAAGCTGTAATTACCTACGTTGGACAGAACCGGGAGGAGAAGGTGGCCCACAGTTAGCCTGGAGTAACAGGCCTGGCTCTGGTGAGCCTGGCTTCCATTGTAGGTGTTAATAATTGATTGGGAGACGAGCTATTAATGAGCAGCAGATTTAGAGCCGTGTTGTAAATGTGTGTTGATGAGGGTGTTGCAGCTTCTTATACAATGCCTCAGCAATGCTAATTACCGCAGCTTAGTCAAGGTGCAACTGTAATGAGTCTGGATTCAATGGAGTTGGGCTTGTTATGTGTTTTGAGGGCCTTTTAGAAGAAATGACACCATAATTGAAATGCATAAAGCTCTCTTAATTCCAGATTAACATCTATCAGGCAGCTGTTGCTCTTTTATCTGCTCTTCTATCTTAATATTTCTGTGTTAGCTTGAGTCACTGTGAGGATTGTTTCATGATTAAAACAGACCAGCTGCAATAATCATGCAAGGACCTTGAAAAGAAAGTAATAATTTAAAAATCAGCGGGTTAAAAGTCAGTAGGTGCTGTAGGCTAATTAGGTATAATACAAATCATTTTGACCATAGAACCTTTGAATCATACATCATATATTTAAACCCAAATGGACTTTTAGTGTGTTTTAGGAGAAAATGAAGTTTCCTCAGGGAAACAGCTCATAATCTGAAATATTAGGAGGACAACTTGTAAGTTTTAGATTATTTTATTCAAAATTCATTCCTAATTATTTGTTTTAAGTCTGCAGGCGTTCAGTTTCGCTCTCATCCAGGATCAGAGGATAACGTTTTCCTGAGAAATGCTTGAGAATGAAGTGCAGCTCTGGAATACCTGTTCACACATCATGTTTACACGCTTTAACACTGCACACTGTAAGTGTGTACGTGTGTGTGTTTTAGGTCTCCGGTCTTGTGTGTGTGCTGGTGTGTGGGAGGGCATGAGCGCGTCACTGTGTGCAGACAGCGTGTTGCTTTTGGCTCCGAACAGAGAGCTTTAGCTTGTAGACTACAGAAGAGCCAAAATGTCAAGATACTGTCCTAATTTTCACCTGGGACAGAATAAGAGGCACAGGCTGTCAACAGATGGAGTCTGATTATTGTGTAATTTAGTACAAGGGTGAGAATATGGGCCGGTGCAACCCCAAAAAATGCTCCAGAAATTATTCAGCCCATCACTCAAAGCATTTATCTCACCCCTTTTGCCCACCCTCTCCCCCCACTGTGTTTATTGTTAGCTAGCCCTAAACTTTAACAAGTGGTGGCAGATTTTTCTGTTTCAGAAATTATATTTTTCTTCTTGTCATTGCTTCATTAATCAAGAGGAGGCATTCTGAAAAATGTTTTGTTTAGGAGGCTGCAATCTATTTTGTGTGTGTGTGTGTGTGTGTGTGTGTGTGTGTGTGTGTGTGTGTGTGTGTGTGTGTGTGTGTGTGTGTGTGTGTGTGTGTGTGTGTGTGTGTGTGTGTGTGTGTGTGTGTTGTAGTTAATCTGCGCCCATGGCAGGTTTCCCCTCCGAAACGCAGCGCTAAGCAGCGGTATCGCAGGCCTATTGTTGTAGCCTCTGTCATAGCAAGGAGAGCCTGATGCAGGCCTGGGCTCGCCTGATAAGGAAAAGAGGATTCAACATGGCTGGAAAGGAGAATCAGTGGGACTTGAGAGTGGAGTACGGATGGGGCAGATGCGCTCACACACACACACACACACACAGAGTACATACAGAGACAGACAAGCACACAGGAAGATGCACGTGTGTTCTGCACAACACACACAAATCATAAACCATCATCACACTGGCACATGCCCAGGCAATTATTTACAGTAACATCCAATTACATATGCAAGAAGGCACCCCAGGATAGGACTTCTCTGTAGCATAGCAGCTAAATCACAAACACACACACACACACAACATCAAATGTGCATGCACACAAACAAACAAACAACCCATTAAACTTAAAGAAAAGAGATAAAAGAGCTGAGGTAGAAACATTTTCATTTATGTTTGCATTTAAAGTTTGCTCTTCCTCTGAAAGCCCCTCTGTCTTGGATATGGTTTGAAAAAAAGCTCAACATTATCAGAACTAACAGGATTTGAATTTCTGTGTTGGACACACAAATAATTTTGGCACGAGGAACGTGGCTTCATCTAATGAAATAATGGGCCCAAATTTTAGGCGGAGAACCAATTTGTGATTGCATGCATCAATTATTTCTTGGGTTTAAACCAATATCAGAGCTGGGGTCTCTTCAGATGGATAAAATGGTAATTATCTGGCCTGCTTTTACTTTCTCGCTGTCATCCATATATTCATCAATGGCATTGTCAATGGGCTTTTTATGACTTTGGATGAAAAGGAGGTGACAACCAGGCACGTTTGATTGAAGTAGCCATTTAAATGTGGGATTCTGAGCACAAATCGATGTATAATGAACAAAAACAATCGTAAAAATCAGAGTTTTTCCATTATTTATGTTTCTCCAAGCTTTCAAAGTATTTGTGTGTGTAGTTTGAAGTCATCGCCGCCCACAGCCCCACACTGAACCCGTGAGACACTCAGTCAGTCAGCTGTAGTCAGACCTGTAATGGCCACAGCTGAGCTCCACTGTTTGAGAGATAAAACATGGTTGACTTGATCTACAAGTGAACCTGACATTTTGCTGTCCTTACATCACAACACCACTGCCCAAACTGATATGGCAGGTCCCCTGATAGCTAGAGCAGGACTCACTGATTTGCTTTGTGTTCACTTTACAGTAATGGCTGCATGGTTTCCTCCAACACCACCAGGACACGGTGACTTCATCCAAACACAGACACAAAGAACCTGACCATTTGCAACAAATGGTGGTTCTGTTTTGTTTTTTGCTTTTGAAAGCTTCCCGTTCAGAACTGAAGTGTGGCATTTTTAGATTTGAGAGCGATTACAGCAAACGGTACTAAAAGATAAAAGGTGTCTGAAGATGATTTACTCAGTATTTCTGCATAAACCCTAGCCTGGCAAGCCATCCAATATATGTGGATGTACAGTCTGGCCATGATGCATAGGGAAAGTTCAGTTGAGGGGCGGAATCTACGGTTGTCTTTCAAACATGCTGTTGGATAACGAAAAACGTGACGTATGTTGACTGCTAAATAAACTAAATAATCTTAAGTTCCTCTATCTGCTCTTGACTCAAAGCAAAGCCTGAGTCTAACTAGCCCAAATTTGATGCCAAAGCTGTTTCAAACGAGCCATCGCCATCTTAGGGCCAGAATATACTCGCTGTTTAAGCTCGCGTTGGCGCAGGCAGCAAGCAACTTGCTGCACGGGACTGCACCACATGTAGTACTGGAGTGTTCCACTAGGGGGCAAACTAGAGTACTCAGACCAGATAGAGAGCCGGGTTTGTGGGTGCAACCAAAACAAACATGGCGTCAATAGAAGAGATCGGTTAATCTTTGAGATCACAGCAGAAAAAGAGAAAACATCGATACCGTAGACATGTGAAAGACGTCTAAACCAGAGACGGAGTATCCATGGTGAGTGTCTCACTCGTTTTGTCAACTCCGCCAACTGGTTACTCGTATATTGCAGCGTTCGCATGTGTCGCTTTAATATCGAGGGACGTGCAAAAACGATGCTTCAAATCAACGCAAGTATATTCCGGGCCTTAGTTGTTCCACTGCATCGCATCATCCCACCCACCCAACTGATAGAGCGCTGTGATTGGCCAGCACCAGACTGCTCAGGGCTGCGGAGGGTCCAATGGAGCATGGCTAGACCGACATGCAGAGCAAAATCATTTTGCTTCTGCTGTCCATCTAGATTTCCAGGCTAACATAAACCCCCTCTTCGATGCAGTCGGTGCATCTCAGAATGATGATGATTATCATAACTTATTCTCAGCATTATAGGAAATTGCTGTTTTTGTTTTGGCTTGTTAAGCACGTTGGTCAGCTTTCATGCTGTTGTAAAGCGCTATATAAATAAAGTTGACTTGACTTTTTGCTCCATAGTAAACACCAGCACTACTACGGCTTCTTAAACGTGGTTGGCAGTGATCTAATGAATTGTAACAGAAGTATTTAGATCCCAGTAAGCTATGATGAGCAATAAACGGACACTGCAAAAGTCCATCATTAGAGAAGTGATGCAACTTGAAGAAACTGTGCATAACTTAAACTTATACTTCAAGGTCTGGTCTGCTCTACCCCAGAGACGTTTGTAAAATGATTTATTTCTTCAGTTATGAAAATCTCTTTACCCACTATCCATTATTCTAACTAAAATACTGAAATACCCATATAGTTCCATGTTAAAAGGTCCATGCATATCATTACAGGGGCTTACGTCATGACTCGGTCACTCTGGTCATCAGAGGATTGTCGACTAGGAGTTCCTCCACCATGCTCAAGACAAAAGTTTATATGTATACACTCAAACAGCTCAATATGAACATTTTTACCAATTTTGAGAAGTTTAAATCAAATGAAATTGTTTTTGTTATCCTTTTGTCTAACGAGTTAAGAAATAAACAGCTTAGATTCAGATTTAGTCTTTACCGGATCTGGACTTTTAGGAAACAACAGTGAAGCTGAGAATTCCCTGGTTTCACACATTCCGCTTTGTTTTATAGCGCCAATATGTCTTCCCAAATGAACGGTTGTTCAACACTTCAACACGCAGCAGTTCTCAGATTGCTGTAAGGTGCAGGAGGGGGATGGGGGGCGAAGAGAAGGAAGCAAAAATAAAGACAAGAGAAACAAAAGTTGAGTGGTGCCAGCTGCTTTGCCATCTGTCACTGTCACGGCTCAGATTGGGGATACGTTGTTAAAGCAAGTTTCTCCAGAAGAGCTCGAGGTAACGCTCCTTGATATTACTTGGAAACCCTGGATGGTGCTCTTGGTGTTCCAGCACAAAAAGGGATTTGATGGGAGTGACCGATAAACATTCAAAGGGAAGATAGCAAGAACCTAAAACTTGAAAATGTAAAATTCAGCAACTTTCCCTTTTGCCACGGCGGTCGACTCAGTTTCTTCTCTAAGAAAGGCGAGCTCCCTACAGGGATGGGGGTTTGTGTGGTAGTCCTTGGGAAGTCCCTTGTCCTGGTCTCAGCCACTTGATTTTCAGCCCAGGTGGTCGAGTCGAACAAAGACAGAACCATGTCAAAATGACTCCGGACCAACGGACCACCGAGCAGGAGAGAATTCCATTCTTCTGACAAAACAAACAGAAACAGGTCAGCGCTGAAGATAAGGAAGCTGATAGGGAGACGGAGGTCTGGACGGTGTTCGTTCTCATCAAGAAGCAGTGCCTCATTAGATGGATGTGTTGGAGGCCATCAAAGCAGGAGCATTAAACCACGGGGTTGTCAGCAAACTAATTGGGTAACAAAGACCATTTCCAGCTTGAGAAACCCTTCTTCCAACAGTCCGTATGTGGAGCTTCTGATAAGAAAGTTCACGTCTAATGCATTTGGTGAGGGGCAAGTTCACCATCTTTATCTTATTTACTCTACTTGGTGTAAATATTGTTGCACTTTAACAGTGGATTTAAAAAGACCTCATTTCTCTGAAGTGCATGCAAGGATCAGACCACTGAGCGGGGCAGCAGAAGGTGATCAGAGTCAGGGGCGTTTCGCGTGTTTCTTCTCTGGTTTCAGCTATTGTTAGATTTTTTTCTACTTAATTCTCAGCAACAATTATGATTTTGAACTCCCTAAATGTGAAGAAAATTCAGCTTGTTAATTTGTTGCCCAGGATGAGAGATGCAGGAAGAGAAAGCCACATATGGGAGGTACCATTCTGAAGCATCGTGAAATTTATAACTCCACAAGTGGAGAGAAGGGAGTTCAAAAGAATATTAAAATCCAATACCTAAAGGGGGGCACCAAGGTTTATCTTAAGTCAGAGGCTTTATTCAAGCATCGCGCCTTCAGTTTTATTGTTTGTCTTTATTTACTGCCTCTGACTGATCCTAGTCTTCCATGTGTGGTTATGAGAGTAGGGATTTGTTGTGACCCCATTGACTGATTGGCTCCTGAGTTTCCATTTCTCCCTCTTTGAAGAAATCCCATGCCTGGCTGTTTATTCCCTAACAGAGAAAAAAAAAAGGGAGGATCTGTCCAGAGAATACGCCACCTGCCACCTCGACCCCCAGGGGCCATGGTAATATCCATACAGGAGAACATTACTGACTCGGGGTTCCCTATTATGTTCCCTCACACGGCCGCTCGCTGCTTGGGGAGTCAGACTTAACTTACATGCCAAAGATCAAACAAGTTCTTCCTAAAGAAATTCAAATGGGAAAATTTGAGTAATTCAAACAGTTAGTGAAGCGACAAGGCTGTTCTGTCCTCGTGACCAAAGCTGAACACCAGAGGAACACACGTGTGTGTGTGTGTGTGTGTGTGTTCTAGCTCCGAGACACGATTAAGTCCTGGAGCACATGCATTACAAGTTCCTCTTTCTCTTGTTTACACCTTCCGATGCTTCACAGATCATAGGCATACAGAGTTTCATTCTGCACGCACCTTTAGTTGTGAAGTTGAATTAACTCCTCTATAGGACAGTGAAGGGCTGAAGGGGGTGGAGTAGCGGTTCATGGAAGGAAGAAATATGAAAAATAGGTCAAATTAAAGGATTGGAAATGAAGTCAAAAGAATAGGAGGTGCAACTTTACTCTGAAATGTTTGGGTTTAGAATCTGAGCAACTCAGTATGCCTAAAGCTTGGTTTATGCTTGGCGCATCTGCAAGGTCTGCACAGCTCCACGCGGCCAAATTACGTCATTTCAGCAACCACACCCCTCCGCGTGGCCCAAAGTTTCCGCACCGCGCACCTAGGAAATTTTCTAACTACGCGGCCCCACGCGGAAAACATGGCGGACTGGCTGTTGTGTGTTGAATGCATGCTGTAGAGCCCTATGCCGCCCCCTACAGTCTGGGAAAATATTGGCTCACCGAATGTGCATGCATCAAGCACAACCCAAGCTTAAAGGTCTTGAAGAATGGATAGAACCGTTCACCCCCCCACCCCTCTCTTGTTGAGTCTGCTCCAGATCCACAAATGAAATCTTGCTAAGATGCACTATTTATAATTAAGCACTGCTTTTTAATCAAAATCCCAAACAACCCATCATTAGTCTGCTTTATTGTCCTAAAACAGCAGCTAAACCTACAGAAATGATGCAGAGCCACCCATAGCCTGCATAAATACAAGCGGTGAGTTTGTGTGAATGGAAAGAAATAAGTAATAGCTAATGCAACACATGAACTTTGATGCTTACAGTCCAGTCAGCAGGATAAAAGGTGATTTAAATGAGAAAATATTTATTCCTCGTAGCGGCACCATGATAGCAGCAGCCAAATAAAGGCACATGCGCACAGTGATGGGTGTCCCTTTAAAGATTCTGGGAACAGCGGTGACTCTCTCCGTTTAATCGATTTTAAAATGAAAAGTCAATTTAACAAAGTTGAAAAGAGAAAGATGGGCTAAGGGAAGAAGAAGACGACGAAGAAAAAAAACGCATTCTCTTGCACTCAAGCAGTAAACTAACTGCTGCACAGAGCAGGCAGAGATTTCGGCTGAATTATCTCCCACCTCACATTTGCTCTTAGGCAAGCAGTTTAAAAGCCAAGCGATTGAGCCAGTGATCCAATTTGAAATGCAGAAATGATTAGAGCAGCTTGCCTCATTTCATATCGAAATTCTCTGATTTATGACAGGGCACCAGCCAAGATCCATCTCTAAAGGGAATTAGTGTGCAATTCCTGCATATTTCTGTTATTTAGTCTCCCAATAGCAGATGCTATATAGCCTCAGAGAGGAATGAAAGCTCTACGTAGGTATCCTTTCATTTCAGCAAATGTTACCATTTAGGAAAAGGAGAAAATGACACAAAGGAAGACTTGAAAAACACAAGAATTTCCTTATTTTCTGCGGGGATTTTTATCCCTTACGAGAAGCTGCTTTTACAAGGTGGAATAATAAAAAGTCTGCACCTAGTTAAGCGTATACACAAGTTCTGCCAGCATGGATAGTGAGGTTTAGCAGTTTTACTAAAAAAAAAAACAGGAAAAGAGAAAAAGAGAAGACCATTGCAGTTCATCCATCCTTGAGGCTAAGAAAATATTAATACGCAAAGCGATAACAAGGGCTGGAGGAAAATCTCCCTTAATGAAATTTCCAGTTGACCACATGCAATTTGTTTCATCGCAGTGAACAACTAATTGCAATGGACGTTATCGAGGTGTGAGTGTGCTGTCTGCTGTAAACTGACTGGTAAAACAGGTACAAATCCTTTATCCTGGCTCCCATGTTGGAAACAGCAACCCTGCACGTTTCTGCGTGTGTGTGTGTTTAGAGCGTTACCAGAACAGGACACAGGAGGGGAAAATTACTGCACTTGTGTCACCAGGTCACCTTTTTTCAACCGGTGTGTCTTTCCTTTAATTGTATTTCTATTTTAAAAGTAAAGTCGCAGCGTTTGAAAGGCGAGGAACGTCTTGATGTATTCAGCCGGAGTGGTTTTGATCTCTCAGTCGTCTAAATCCTGCAGCTGTGGGATCAGGACAGCTACAGTGTCAGGCGGTGACCTTGGTGGGGGAGTGTATGCGATGAGGAAAATAATCATTCCCACACAAGGTCCGTATCGATATCACCTGCCCTGACCACGGAGTGGGTTAAGAGTAGTGAGCGGTGGTGAAATGGTCAGCGGTGATATCATTAGCTTGTTGTTTACACAGAGAAACAGGCAGCGAGGAGACGGAGGCTGAGTGTCACAAGCCACTTTCTTCTTCACCTCCTTCAGCTGATCAGAGGATCATGGTATCAAGGAGGGATTAGTAGCGACTTGGGATTTGTGTGATTGGTTAATTTATTGCGGTGATGGCAGGTCTTTCATCTATGGCAACATTTAATCAGCGCAGCCACAGAGGCTATTACAGGTTAGCTCCTTTCTGGAGTCAGTCTGGCTGTGCCATCAGCTCTATCACAATTCCCCTGAAATTTCCAAATTATCTGGAACAGGCTTTAGCTTCTCAGTAATAAAAATTAGAACAGATTCCTGATAGAAGCTTTTGCTCACACAGGGCCAATTATAAATAGTACAGCCTTCGCTTTGGAAGAGGGAAATAGAGGAATGGAGGGAGAAAAAATCCAAGTCTGAGAGATGTGTGCGGAACTTATCGTTCAGCCCCTGCTCCGCTCTGATCCAAATCCGTGTGGCTGAAAATTTATATTAGATGCTATCACAGAGGCCTAAGTCTAGAAAAATCAATGAAGGTTATCTTTTATGTTGCAGCAACTTGTGGAAATATTGATTTTCATTTTACAGCGAATTTGGAGCATCAGTTTGTAATCACTTCCTCGCTGACTACACTGTTTCGGTCACTGTATCTCTTACACGAGGAACGGTAACGGAGCTCAGAGGAGAAAAAAACACAAATAAAAAATACAGAAGGAGTATTGAAACCACTGGAGTGAAGGTGGAAGGTGGATAAACCATAACACACTTCACAGAGAGGAAGGCCAGCAGGCTTAGAGGCTCTGACGGGGATGATAGTTGGTCCAACTTATAGGGAAATGGAAAGTATTTCATTTGGTTTGCTTTACAGTAACACACTTTTAGAATGAAAAGGTGAAATTAGCTGCTTCTATTCATGCAAAAATCTATTTTTAGCAACAGAAGGTCAATGCATTCTCCATTCAGAGACACTTTATACTCTACTAGCAAAACAAGGAGCTTGTTTCCATGAATCCAGTTCATAGGGTGCTGCTCTCGCTGCGGGGAAATTGTGATGTTTTGTTTTTTTTGGCTGTCAATCTGCATTTCTTCTGGCCTCGGTCACTTTGGCCAACTGAACCGGTTCTCCAAATGTTTCCATTTGCATTTTCCGACGCTCCTCTCAGCGGCGATGCCACCGCGTCTTAATCCTACATAGATAGCTCGCGTGCGTCTTTGTCTTTGTGGCACCTGGTAGTGAGACGGGCTTACAAAGCCCACATCCTAACTGTTTATGTTTTATGTAAATCTGTGCTGAGTTGTCGTTTTCCCCCCCAGTTTCCCACAAATTGGAACCAAAGCGAAGAGCAGAAATTGACAGTTAAATTAAAGCGGTGCTTGCTCGGAATTTAAAATGTTTACAGCGCAGCGGTAACTAAAAGACAGGTAGCAAATGTGAATCTCTCTCATTAATGTAATGCTATAATATATTTAGTTTCCGTTGGCTGCTAAGGGCAGCTGGAATATAATGAATTCCCCTGAGGCACAGGGAGAGATGGCAGAGAGGCCTCTCGCTGCTGAATAAGAGATGGCTCCTCGTCTGGAGATCTGAGAAAGGGTTAATCTGATTCCATTTCAGATAGTCGTCGTGGCAACAATCGGCCGGTCTGCCCTGTTCCTTTGACAGGGGTGTGAGATTTTCAGGTTAGCTAAATAGGAATCTTCATTGTAAAGCTAATTTGAAATTGTGGATGACTTAAATTGCAGAGGTCCTCGCTCTCTTTCTCATCTGCTGCCAGCTGAGGATAAGAAGATGCCAGGAGAAGGAATAAGAATAGCAACAGACACAATTTACTGTCTGCGTTTGATCAATTTGGCGTCAGACTTTGCCAGCGTGCAGGGCTGTATATATTTTTAATATTTAGGAGCCTTTTGACTTAATTTTGCCCACAGATTAGATTCCTATCAGCTCCACGAGCGGTGGTTGCTATTTGTAAATGATGCTCTTTAAAAAAAACAAATATATAAATAAAATCTGTCCTCCAGCCTCCGACTAGATGGAGTTCGTGGAATGAGACACGGGTGGGTGGACGAGTAGGAGGAGGAGGGGGCATGCAGGCACGCTGCCGGAGCACAGTGCTCATCTCCTGTGCATATCTGAGCCAATTCAGACCTTTAACATGCTCAAGTGACATTTGCATTTATCCTCGAAGGTTGTTGCCTTTTGCGGGGGAGAAATAAGTGAGAGGCACCGGAGAGGGCTGGTGCTTTTCTCTTGCATTAGTCAGATGGACAGTGTCTTCCTGTCCCCAGTTCCATCAGATGGAAAAGAAATACAGTGTCAGGTTTAACACACACACACACACACACACACACACACCTCGTTTTCTTTTAGTTAAACTATTTCTGTTACATCCTAATAAAGGGTGGGATGAGCAGGTGACCCGGTTTAAAAGTAAAGGTCTGAGACGACTGACACTATGGCTTTGAATAAAAGCTGCCTAAGATGTGCCCACCAACCCCCACACACATAAAACACCCCCCCAACAAGCAGCAGAAGCAGAAACTCCACCGTAGCGAAGTAGAACAGAAAATCATTTGAGGAGGAAGCCAATCTGGTGACACTGCTCCGTGTGAATCTATTATGTTGCTCTCTATCTTACTCCTTTATTATTTTTCTCTGAAGAATAAAACTCCACGTTTGACCTCTGACCAAGAAGAAAAATGACCTTACACATTCAGAATAATTTTCCGGCATATTATAAAAACTCTAACCTCAATCGCCCTTTGAAATGGAGACTGATTCTTTAAATTCTCCCCTGCTTGTTTCAGGAAATAGTGAGATCCTTGTGATAGCGAGGCACAATGTGCCCAAAGTTCACTGCGGAGGGCTCACTTGTTTCTCTCTGAAAGTCGCCGTCCTATTCCCTTTTTGTTTTTTTAGGATTACCAGACACCTGGAGTGTTTCTTTTAATCTGAGCGATCTGATGCTGGATGCTTGCTTTCTCTTTTTTCTGACACAGAGCAGACTCTTGGATGCATTTGTCCTTATTTTAGCTATGCTGCATCCATTATTAAAGCCATCACACACACACACACACACAAGCCCTGATCTTCTCCGAAACACAACAATTGGGATTGTGTTGGACCTGAGTTGCACACCGGTTCGTTTTTTTAATTCGTCTCTTTGAGGCCATTCAGCAAAGCCGACGAGCGGAACTCGTTGGTTATTAATATTTGTTTAATCACCAAAATAAGTAAACGATTGGTGTTTGTTATCTGTCCTCCACCAGAAGACGAAGAGCACGGTCCCAGTGGTGCTGAGCGCCGGCCCCAGGTGGCTGCTGGATGTGACTTGGCAGGGAGCAGAAGACAACAAAAACAACTGCGTGGTGTACAGCAAAGGTAAGCAAGCAGCTCCGGAATCCTGTTATCTCTCCACAGTGCAGCACGCCACGCCACCATCCTCCATCCTCCTCACCTGCTTGACTTTCTCTCTGTCTCTCCTCCACTTTTTCCTCCTCAAAGTCACAAACGCTCACAAATAATTGCACATGCACGGGACAGCAGGTTTTATCTGTTTTTCCCATCCAAAAGGTAATTTATATCGGCGGAACTCTGATTAAGAACTAAGAAACTACACTTGACACAAGTTAATGGTCTTTAGATTCCACAAGGTAATTAATGCCCTTTTTTCCCTGTTAAACTAAATGAGTCCCTATTGCAGGGTAGATAGTGAGGACAGCAGAAGATATGGGCTAGCAACTTCATTCCAGGTGCTAATTTAGGCAGGCTTCAGTCACAAAAACCAATATATTTAAATTTGAGATTTAAAAATTTTTTAAATATGTTGCCACACCACAAAAACCTGTTTGACCCCCCTGTCAGTAAATAAATAAAAGCCTGCGTGTGGAGCATTGTGTGGAGTAAACCCTCATTAAAACTGTCCAGCACAGTTCAGCGGAGCTCAGATGGTATCAGAAGATGCTTTAAAGCATCAACACTTCACTTCTCATGAAAGCAGGAAGCTTCCGTAGCTGTAATTGGGTCGCGACGGACGTTAAGTCCAAACACATTCAATAAATACGTAAATAAAGTTGTGTATTGGATTCTGATGGTGGAGGGAAAGAGCTCCATTTATCACTTTTCAGAAATGATTACCCCGTGACAATACCCCCAAAGCTGAAACGGAGCTTCTTCTCCCTCAAAGTGAATAAGTGGCAGGAGTGGGATTTGCAACCCGGATTTTCGGTCTCCCAATTCTCATCTACTAATCACTAGACTGCACTGGGGAGTTATCCTCTTAACCGGCTACTTAACTTTGTGCTCTTTATCACCAAATCATTAAAGTTTTGATAAGCTGTTAAAGAAGATTATGCACTTCTTTAAAATCTTCTAATCTTTTTGCACAGAGACCGACTGTATGAAACAAAAAAAAGGCAATAACAGGATTTCTCACTTCTCTTTTTTCTCCAACTGGAGAGCAAATTTCCACTCTTCACGCATGCTTCCTGGAGATAAAATCAGTCAGAGCGAGCAGCGTCACCTCAGCTGGGTATTGCTGGATGTTCTTTTGTTTGTCACTTCTAGCTTGACCTTATTAAATTAAACACAATAACATCTCCAGACGAGCCCTTGTGAGAGTTGTTTTGTGTTGCTCTGTATGAGTTCATTACTCTAAATCCTCCACAACAATCATCGCATGCTTGGCAACAGATAATAACTGATAATGGAGGCAAATGTTGGAAGCTAATTATTAATTTAAATCTCAGACCAGACGTTTAATTTGCTTTTGTCATTTAAAGTCAAAACTTAGTGAAAAAAAAACATATTTTGTAAATTAGTTTTAGCGTTTCTACAAGATTTGTGGCTAAAAGTTGTGCGCTGTTGTGGCGGAGCCGTGAGGTTTCTTTCATATTACTGAGATAGCACCAGATATCCAATATTCAGGAGGTGTAATTCGACTCAAGCAGCTTTGTAGCAACATTGCCAAAGAGCGTTGGATAAATTGGTTGGCTGTTCGGTTTTTCTCAAGCAAAAGTTCTTCCACCTTTTGCTCTTGGCTACATTTTTTCCTCCTGGAACTTGAAGCAAGTTCAGAAAGTGGTGAAGCGTTTGATGCCGCCCAGCCGTTTGACTCTCGCACGCAGACTGTGACCCGATTTTTGCCGCTCATTCTTCTCCATCGCCTACTTTTAAACATTCCAATCTATGTGTGCGCTCCCGCCAGAAGTGACAGTGAAAGTGAGCCGAAACAGTCGAATCTTTGTCAAATTCAATATTGAGTTTGGTCTTTTTTCTGCTTTAGTTTTGAAGTTGTGCTGGAGTTGTGTTTATCTGAGCGGCGTGGATCAACTCAGGGGAAAGAGGCTTCCAAACTTACTTTCTACCTGAAGATGTGGAGGCCTGAATTGTTTGTTTTCTCCTCTGGTGGACTGCTTCATGTCTCCCCAACATGCTTTATTTGTGAATATCTCAATGTGTTTGCAGAATATGCTCTGGCTTACGTTTCAGTGGTCTCTGACTTCTTTTAGGCTGCCTGCAAAGATAGTAGCAGTTCACTTTGGATGTTTGCCAGTGTGAATCTCTGAGAGGGTATCTCTAAGTGAAGAGCGGTGACTGGTTAGAGTGGCTGTGGCTTTGTGATGGCCGTTCTGTCCTGTGATTTCTGCATTCCATTTCCGCTCATCCTCCATCCCTAGAAAGTTGTCGGGAAGTCGTAAAAAGCTGCACGGTGAGTGCAGAAAGGACAGGATTCAGCAGAATGGCTCATCTGAGATTAGCTGTGTATTATATATGATGCATGGTGCTCGTGGTCATCAGCTCCACAACAAGCTAACATAACAACTCTGGATATCATCTTAATTCAGCAAAGTAAAATAAAGTTTGACCTGACCGCATGTTTTCAGTCTGAGCATCAAAACGTTCCAGACCACGATGAACGTCATGTCTCATATTAAGATTCACGGGAGCCGTTTCTGGGATAATTGTGAGAATTCTCTTTCTTTCACGGAGGGCAGCGCTGAAGAGGAAGCAGGAAAAGTGCAGTATCTGGTTTTCCCAGGCTGTCAGCATGGTCCTGTTTGTTTTACATTAAACTCCCAGGAAGAGCCTTCGCAGCCAGCCATTACTAAAACTCTCAGCTCCTCTACCGCGCTAACTCATTATCGAGAAATCCACCTGGAACTCCCACAATGCTCCCCTCCACACTCCGACAGTCTCTTTGAACGTCTGAAGTTACAGAAACAGGCAGCAAGTCTGCAGAGTAATTATATGTTACAGTAACACCGGAGAGCACGGAGCGAGGAGGAGGATGACAGACAGGAAGACAGCTGAGTATTTTCTGTACAGATAAACAACAGAATGATAAACAATGCAGCAGGAAAGTAGGAAAGACTCAACAGAGAAAACAAATTCAGACGCAGTTTGATCTTTTTCATCTCATCGCCGTGAGTTGATTATGTTAGGAAGGAGGCTTGGTTCAAATGTTGCAAACTTGCATGACTTTGGTGTTTTTATTCTTATTTATTTAAACCGATTTCTCCAACAGGTTTTTTTATTATTTATTTTTAAAGCTAAGAGGTGTTTTAGCTGTTTTTAGGTGTTTCTGTGTAGAGAGAATAAATATCCTGTTGTTGATATCTTCCTGAATCGCCACATTTTGGAAAAATAGTTTTTACATTTCACAGGATTGATCAGCTAACGGCTAGTAGGCAGCAAAGGCCCAAATGCTCTGATCTCCCAGTTTTCACAACTGTTCCAGATTTTTATTTTCTAAACTCCTACACTGCTGTGAATTTGCACGACAGGAGATTTTTAAGAAAATCCAGTCAGATGTGACCAGTTGACACACTGGAGGTGCTGCTTGTTGGCTATAGGTGCTGGTGATTTTCACATTTGCAAATAACCATCTAATGAACAATATAATGTAAAAATGTATAAAACAATATTTGCCCAAAATACACTGATGCTTTAGAAATCTGTGTATTTTTAAGACACCAGCAATACACTCAGATTAGCCATTAGCATAAACTCCATTTCTTCTCACTGAGGCCATTTGGCCATAAACTTTAAAGATACACACCTAAACATGACTGAAATATTCTTTTTTAGTTGTCATAGAAAGTTATTTTGGTGCATAATATATTTTAATGAAATATAGCCATACTACGCAATGTTTTCATATTTTTAAATGATGTTGTTGAGCCAGTATGTGCTAAAATTACCCTTTACATGGTTAATGACATGTTACTCAGACCCCCACCGCCCTTTGTGGCCAGAATACCGCATTTGCAACTTCAGAGTGGCGGTCCGGTTCCTGTTGGACTTAGTAAAGTGGAGCTGACATGCCTGGTGCTGCAGTCTGCTTCCAGCATTTTCCTGCATGTTTTAGATCATGAACACAGCTGATTTGTTTGATTTAGTGATGAACCGCTCCTGTAGACACTAATGAAGGCTGAGGAGACGTTTCAGCAGTTAGATTAAGGTGTTAAAAAGATGAACGCACAGCGAGGAGATAAGTTTTACTTTTGGTTTCGCTAACAAACACTAGGGGGTGCTAAAAACAAACCAAAACTGTTCCTTTAATGAAGTCTTTAAACAACGGAAAAGAAACAATGGTGCAATGGTGGCAGAGAAGTTAAGTGCCCATCCTGCAACCAGAGGGTTGCAGATTCGAGCCCCGCTCAGTCTGTTGCTGCTGTTGTGTCCTTGGGCAAGACACTTCACCCTCCTTGTCTACTGGTGGTGATCAGAGGGGCCGGAGGTGCCTGTCTACAACAGCCTTGACTCAGTCAGTGTTCCCCAGGGTAGCTGTGGCTACAGTGTAGCTCATCACCACTAGCGTGTGAATGTGTGTGTGCATGAGTGAGTTTATTTTGTAAAGCACCTTGGGGGGTGGGGAGAACACTAAAAGGCATTCACGTTCTGTAAGTCCTCACGATCGCTTCATGCCTTCATTAGCGTTCTTCACTGATCCGACCTCTGAGGCATGTGATGAACTAACTCCGCCAGCTTGGGCAGATGTGGTATCTGTCTGACTTTTCTTTAAATCACCAGCTTGCTTTGGCCTCATGACTAATAGAACAGAAAGTAGGAGCAGGTATTTCCTGCATGGCTCCCTGACAACATGCAGAGAGGGGGACGTTTACAGTTCACATTTTAATTGTTTGTTTCAAACCTGCTCTTTTAAAACTGACGGCGGTGAACAGGAGGAGGTGCGCGGGGTTATTATCTGTTATCTGGAAACAGCGAAAAGCTGTGATGGAATAATAGCTAAACAACTGACACAATGTAAAAATTTCATTATCAGTGTATTAAAAAAAATTGTACCCTAAAGGAGTCCCCACCACTGCTCCAAGCAGCCGACTAATTACGTTTAATTAAAAGACAACGGAGATCAACAGAATCATTTTCATTTGGAAATTATTAATGATTCCTCTACAACAATAATTGATTGCAGTGAGCTCATGTGATAACTAGCTACGGTCAGGCAGGGGCGAGTCGGGTGGAGGGGAGCCTGGGATTTAAGCGACGAGTAGCGTGTTTCCTTCATGGTTCCACAATCCTAAATCTTAGAGAAGTTGCAGAGCTGCTTTTATAAATCCAAAGAAAAGATGGGTTAAAAAATCCAGATCTGAGAGGACTTAAGTGTCCCACACATGCATGTAGGAGGGAACACATGCACATATTATTTTCTTCTCTCTCATTTCACAAACAAGTTTTTTTTACAGTTTTTGTCTCACTCGTGAGCACACAGACGCTGAGCCACTCTTCTGCAGCTCCATTCAGAGCGACGAGGAGGACGTCAGCTCCAGACGCTCCCTTCTTCACCCTTTCTTGTGCATTGTTCTCCCGCCAAGCAGGATGTTTCCCTCTGCTAGACGTTAAAGCACAGCTAGACACCACGTTCACACACACACACACAGACAAAACGCTGCCGTGGTTACGTTGCATATTGGCTGCTGACACATATATGTCCATCTGCATTCATTACACACTAAGCCCTGAGACAAAAGCCACAATACAGGGTGGAAACGCTAAAGACGTGATGGGCACTGATGAGGGACAAGACTCCTCTTTAGGACGTATAGCTGCTTTTGGGAGTGCGTGCTTGTGATTTGTGTTGTGTGTTCTTATAGCCAGTCGCCCTTGTGTCAGCGGCGCTGAGGGGATCGGGCTAATGAGCGTGGGCCGTCCTTACAGCGGGAGGGTTTAGGCCGTGCCATTCACTCTGCATATTTAAATGCCTTGTAGAGCTTAAGTAAGCGCACTTTTCCATGTCAGGGCAGCATTCAGTCCTGCTGCGACCTTTAATTATGATACCATTGGGCTCCAGTGTGGCTAATATGAGTGATGTATTGCTCCCTCATGGCATTATAATCACCTGAGTGAAGTACCTGAACTTCACTGAGCTTGCTTTGAGCACCACATGGAGAAAAAAAATACAAGAAATAGAAATTATGAGTGAAGAGCAATTTTTATTCCTAGTCTCAGTCTGAGATGCATCCATTATTCTCTGAGAGTAGGTCAATGATCAAGCTGCTATATATCACCCTTCAAGGAGACATATTATGAGGTTTTTTCTTAAGGCAGTGTTTCTCATTTAGTGGGGTTCCTTGGGGGGGCACAAGGGGTTGTCAGGGGGGGCGCGAGAGGCAGGAGAACCCATTATTTTTAGCATCTTATTTCATGCTGGAATGCTAAACCACCCCCAGTCACTAGGTGGCAGCAGCACTCAGATTAAGCTACAGGCTGCCTGTTTAACCAAGCAGAAGAAGAGGCCTATGCAGCACTGACAGAGCAAACAGCAAAGGTGAGTTACGGTTGTCAGCAGAAAAAGACAAGAAAATAAGATGAAGCCTTCATAGCCCTCTGATTAACTGTGAATACAGTCAGAAATTAGGAAAAACTCCAGTAGTAGCCGGTGAAGAAACTTGGTAGAGCTAATTTTCTATTAGATTTCTCTTCTCAGTCCAGCATTAGCATAAAATGAATCGTTGGAAAATGATTACGTGTTGTTGATGCACATGGGTCTGTTTTATAGGAGGATCTTTGTTGACATCTTTGTTGCCATGCATGACAAAAATTGCCTGCTATTAATACGCAACGTACACTTTCAAGAGAGTTTGCGGGCAAAATCACCACTGCGACTGCAAAGCTGGGTAAGCTTTCATTAATCAGTGTCCTTATTTGTGTTTCTTTTTTCATTTAATTTGGAAATGATCGTGGTTTGGGAGACCTAAATCAGAACGCGAAAACAATATGACTCAGCAACCATCCCTTTCAAATTTTGCGGTCCGTTTCTGAGGAAATTCCAAGAAAACCTTTTATCAAGCTCCCAACGAGCTGTACAATTGACCACACAACAAGAGTGCACCATCTTCTTTGCTAAATCCTCCTCCAAACGTGCAAAACAATCAAATTATAGGCAAAATACACCGTTTTTTGTCACACAATCCCATGATGCAATGAAAAAACATAAACAGTGACATCACAAAAGATCCTCCCATGTAAAACAACAAATAAACCTGTTATTATTTAACAGTGGTTAGCTAGCTGTATGCTAAGCCCTTATCAGAATCATTGTATTGCCATGTGACTTTCACATTACAATGAATTTGCTTTGGTGGAATGTTGCATACATACAAATGTAAGCATGTGGCATAATAATATAAGAATATTATGCATTTGTTAGCTTGAAATAAACATGATAGTAAACCAGCAGCTCTCTCTTGTAGGTGAGAGGTGGTTCTATGCTAATTTCCACGTTTGTGATGTCACAAACAGGGACTTTTTGAAACGGCTCATTTTAGGCTCAAAACCAAGCACTGACAGAAAAAGGATTGCCAGTTTTTTTTATTTGTAGTCTTCATAGAGGCAGTAGAGATGCACAAGGCTGCATAAAATGATGCAAAAGGTGAGTTTTGTATAATATGTCCCGTTGAATTTTTTATGCTGACCAGTTCAACATGAACTATGTGCACATGGTAGATATTATTGTGCACAGAGCTTGTTAAGTGGATTTTAAGCAGACTCTTAGTATTTGAATCATCTTTCCTCAGTATTGCATAAGTTCAGCTGGGGGACAAAAAAATATCACATTTTACTCCATTAATCACAGCAAGTTAATGTGATTATATGTACTTTATATTTCCCTTCTTAATGTCCCTCCCTTCACAGCATAATCAATGACCGTTTTATATTCATTGAAAAATTTTGCGGATATGAAAATAAGCCTCTGCGACTTCTTTTCTAATCTACTGCAGGATCTTGGATCAGTAATTAAAGAGTCTGTTCTGTCTTTTAAAAGAGCCCTCAGCCTGCTTTTAGGCCTGGGCTCGATCCAGCCCGCCGCCCCCATCTCTGCTGTGGTAAGTAGGTGTGAAAAGCATTGTCAGTGTACTTCAGGATAAAGCTCTGCTGGTGGATGCCAGTGGTCAGGGTCGACCCCCTCCTGCCACCCCCACGCTCTGAAGCACGCACACGCGCACACACACACGCGCGCATTCGCGTGTGTGTGTGTGTGTGTGTGTGTGTGTGCGTGTGTGACAGAGAGATGGAGGGACAGAGATAGAGGACTCGCTGAGGTGGAGGGTTGCTTAAAGCGTCAGTCAGAGTGATGGAAAGCCACATGGTTAAAGTCTCTCTGAGGTTTGACTCCGGTGGAACCAAACAAGTGAAACTGATGTACGGAGAGCAAATGATCACGCTAAGAAAAGAAAAACACAGAGAGCTGAAAAAACAGTAGCTGCGATAGGCCGGTGTAGAGAACACAGACAGGAATAAAAATCCATTAAAGCTATAGGTACTAGTGCTGTGGAACCCATTCTTCCCTTTGATAATCACACTCCTGCAAATCAATTTTTGGAACATAATCAGATTTTCGCTGAAGAAATAGCTCAAGATATTATAAAATTGTTTTGCGGGTTCGCCACTGTGCTCGTACCGGAGAGCTCGTAGATAACCTTTATACACACCTGTGCAGCTAATCCATTTTATTGATTGTATATCCACCTGCAGGAGGAAAAAACTCACAATGTCTTTAGAGCCCCATATCAGGGTAACATCAGTGGTTTTTGTCATGGTAGCAAACAGAACACATCTTATCTGTGGGCTGTTTTATCATTAGATCTGGTCAAAAGATCTTGCTTGTTCTGACCCTCTTAAAGTCTCACATCGATGCTCAAAATGTAAGTAATGTCATATCTGCTCAAATTAAGCCACAAAAATATAGTTTTGGCCCAATGACCAACATTGCAACCATCCAATTGCATTGCAGTGATGTGTAGGAAAGCAAATGATCATTTCTCTGCTGGAATCATTCAAAAAAATTCACTAATTACTGATGAAGATGATTCAAGCACAGATGCAGGACTTGCAGTGATATCACCTCATTGCAATGTTAGTGATCCAGGTTCTGAGGCCAGTGACTCATGAATTATAAAATATGTTTTATTTTTTTTAAATTATTTTGGAGTTGTTAAAGACAGTGTGCTATCTAAAATGTTTAAGTTGCACAGGTCAGAATTGCAGCTTAATAAAAGTTTGTGTTCCGTTGCAGCTTTATAAGAGCATCGTTGTTGTATTAAAAAGCAGTTTGTGCACCTAGATGAAGAAAATATGAAGCAGACTTAATCCAAACTTTAATCTACTCTCACTTTCATTTTAGTGAGAAATGTCAGACATCTTTGGAAAAGGTTGGTAACCAGATTGCACATAGAATAAGTGTGAATCATGAACAAACTGACTAAAGAAAAATGTCAACTGATGCATTTTGTTGGTAATTACATCATATATGACCAAGCTATTTTTCGAACTTTCAGTGTGATCCTAAATGAAAATAAGATTATTGTTTTGCATTTTGTTCATTCAAAAAGTTGCCAACAGCTCAGAGAGATGATGGCTTTAAAGGTTGAATATGGAACACGGACACTATAGCAACATCTAGTGTTCAGAGGTGGTATTGCAACAACAGAACAAATATTCCAGCCGTGGTGTTGGTTCACTGCTGATACGTGAAATGAGCAGCTAGCACCACGTCCAGTGATGAATCATACAGGGTAAGGACTCATTTCTACTAATAAGTTTATTTTACAACAGTATTTACCGTTAGAACATCTTCTGGACTCAGAATCAGCTGCTTGACTTGTCGAGTCCGCCATTTTACACAGTTCCAGCCTTGCCTTGCTTAGCGGACTTTTTACCTCAACGGTGCCCTCTAGTGGCTGTAGATGTAAACATAAACCCAGTGTCGTGCCCGTCAAAATAAAATTTTAATTATTATTATTTTTTTATAAATATAACTTTTAAAGGAACTAGAGGCAGGATCTTTAAAAAATCTGTAAAAAATGAAACATGTATGTTCATTTTTTCAAAGCTAATGGGTGATGAAGCGTTATAAACCTAAAAGAATGAGGCCACCCATGTATCGTTCCATTTTCTTGAACAGGCTGTTTGCTGCAAAATGCGCTGCAGTTCGGTCACGAATTTCCCGCGCTGCCCTACGGATGTGGCGTCAATTGACACTGCTTGCGCGTTCACGACAGCTTCAAAACAGAAAGAAAATGTGTTCGACACTGCAGATCGGTAGGTGGCGCTATTGCACCTTAAGTTGCTTGCCAACCGCCAAACTCCAAAAGAAGAACTGTGGGAATGGATTCTACTGCAACCAGCAAACGACCAAGCGTGGCACAAAGGAAGTTTATTCAGCGGCATCTCGTGAGTCAAAAACCAAATATGGTAAAAGACAGGCAGGGACCCGAATCTATATCGGATACGTGATTGACGAATGGAGGCTGCTTCAACTATATCTGGGACTCAAAAAGGATGCTGCCATGGCTCATTTCCTAGTGAGCAGGTAAGAAACATTATAGGTTGTGTTTAGAGATGATGACAATGATCTGACCTCACCGATGACTCAGAGAGAGCTAGCGTGCAGTAGCATTAGCTGTGATAGTAGCATTAGCTGTGATAGTAGCATTAGCTGTGATAGTAGCATTAGCTGTGATCAGGGCTGCAGCGTGGATTGCTTCGCCGCAATATTGTCCGTGAGAGCGGCGGGGAGTTGCCTTTTCAGCGTGAGATATTGGAGGTGTGGCGTGAGAGCGTGTGAAGAGGGTCAGGTAATGGTATTTTTGTGTTTGTGTAACATAGCCGTCTGTGCACGCTCCCGTGCTGGGCTGCGGTTACTCGCAGAGCCGGGCGCGTCGCTCGTGAGCATCGTTTTTTTTTTCCTGCCTCTAGTTCCTTTAAAGGAAAACTGTTCATTCATTCTGCACACCTCTAAACACCCCGTGGAGGTATTATTTTTAAAAAATATAGCTTTTTAATAAATTGATCCATATTCCACCTTTAATTAAAGGTGAAGAATGAATTTTACAGTGAAAATATCACAAAACAGTCTAATGTCTCATTCATGTTGGAAGGAAGGTTACGTTGAAAGAGATTTCCTTCTAAGCCGGCTGAGGGGGTTTTCAGTTTTTCTTTCAAAATGGTCAAAGAGTCTTTATTTACAATCTGTGAGCTAGTAGGGCTGCAGTCTGCTCCAGCTAACACAGCAGCACTGGCAACTCTGGCCAGCTCAATGCAGCAGCGTTTAGTAAAGATCCTGAGCCAATAACAGGAGCGACCCCGAAGTTTTTTCTTGTATCCCTAAAGCAGCCTTTCTGTTTTACTCTAATATCAGGTTAAGAGGGCTAGAGGCTAACGTCTAGCTAATAATGCTGATGGTGAATTTGAAAAAATAGTATTACAGTGAAATGTATTTATCTACTTTTCAACTTACTGTGTATGACTCGTCTTCACTCATCATCTGGACTCTTCTGGTGCTGATCCAAAGCTGGCAACAGACAAGAAGCTCATGGAACGGGAGAGAGAAAGTCACTCGTTTGTTTTGAAAACAGTAACCAGATTTGACCACAGGATGTCATTCTTACGTCACAGACCTTTAACTATGACTTCCCTTATTCAGTGAAAGCAGGTTTAGGTGGAGTTCAGTATTTTAATCAGGTATTTGATCATGTAGTCGTTTGTGTCCCTTAAGCCCATAAGGCAAACCAAATCTTCCAGATGACATAAAGGCTGGTTTTCCTTCTGATGCTTTCCATCTTCAGCACCCTACATGACCTGCAGCTCACCCCCCCATCACTCATAGCATAGAGCCTTCTGAGGTACTTCCTGCAGAGAGCGTCTGCTGGCGGTGGACATAAAATGTGAGGAGGACCCGTTGAGCAGGCACATCATTTCTGCAGATACCAAGGTTCTGACAGAGCTGTGGTTATAAAACAATCATGCAGCTTATTTCTTATAGTGGCTGTTGTGTTTTACTGACGGCTACAGTTATCCTAGTTTCTACATTTTTAATGATGTCATACATAAGCCTTGTCCCTACCTGACCGTGAAAATGACTGCTTATGAGCAGAACCCTCCCTCCCCCTGGGCTGCTTTACTGCCTGAGCTCTGCTGACCTCTGGCTGTCGCCGCTGGTTGACAGAGACGGGTGCCCCCCCCCCCTGTTCTTAGTGGGTTTATGTGTGTGAGAGGAAGAGACAAGCAGACAGGCGTGCTGTAGGTACAGTAGTGTAGAGGACTACACACTGGTGTCGTCCAGGTCAGACAGGACCATCTTTTCTTCAAGCCCCAGGGAAGAGAGAGAGTGGAGGAAAGATGTTTGTGTGTGTATGAGGGGAAAGAGAGATGGGGGGGGGGGCATTGATGCACTGTTTCTCTTAACTCTGTCAAAGCCACTCCATTGTGCTCCCTCGTGCAGTGAGTGGAAACCAATCTGTCATCGCTCCACTAGCCAGCGGACTAGGGGAGGGCTAGGCTGCTGGAAACACAAGTCTATTCAACATGAAATGTAACTGAAATCCGAGCCGTTGGATTTCTGGGTAGAAAAAAAGAAAGTGATGTAAGATTTTTTTGAACCCTGCTCTCCCACACACTGTGAAATGAGTACAGAATTTGAGCGTAAGTGAGATAGGTTTCAGTCCTGTATCTTGCTGGTTTTTTAGTTTCCACTGAGAGGTGATTGACATGTTTTGTTGATGGAACTCCATCCAGACCATGTGTGGTTTGCATAAGCATAAAAAAGGCTCAGCTGAAACCTCCTTGTGCAGTCTCACCCAGAAGAGTTGGCCTCCTTTGTTTAAAGACAGGATTTTTCTTTCTGGCATCAACAGCGTTTAGACAGTCACAGCAGGGGTTGGGGGGGCGGGGGTTATTGGTGACGGAGCAGCACAAGTCTTCAGCTCATGAAGAGTTCAGCTTTGTATTTTTCCTTCCAGTCGTCCTCAGCATCAACATGGCCACCTCTCCTGTTGCCCTGAGCCCACTAAGCCAGCATACTGTTGAATGGTGGATACTAATGCTATGTTCCAATGCCATCAGGAGTCACTGCATCCCCTCTCCTCACAGGAATCCCCCCTTTCGCCATTTTCCCTGTAATCTCCCCACTCCTCTGTGTTGTGGGGTGGCTCGCCCGCTGCTCCCACCACTATTTTCCATCCCCTTTCCTTCATACAACCAACACCTCCACCATTTTAATCCTTTTGACCCAAACCCTGTGTGTTTCCCTGTATCAACCGCTTCTGGAGATTACATCCTGCTTGCATCCTTAGTGCTGTGTGCTTCAGTCAGTCGGGCTGCAGCTGGCTAGCACAAGCGAGGGTCTTAGTCAGAGACTGCTGGGTCGGGAACAGAGCAACAGGAGCTCCTGCTTCTCCTGAAACCAGCCATCTAATAAGCTTCATTTGGAATTAACGAGTAGTTCAATGTGTTTTGAGTTCAGACATTATAATAAAGCATCAGCTTCCAGGACACGTTTAGATGGTAAAGTTAAGACCTCACAGTCCAACAGAGGGGAGTTCAGTGACTACTTCCTTTGAGCAGGAACTTGGAGATGAAACTCTTTTAGCAGGATCGCCATCTGCCCAGTCCTGCTGGGAGGACGGGAAAGTCCGGAGTTCAAATATCAGATGATGAAATATGAAACAAATGAAGCAGCAGCTCTGTCTCAATTTTGTAGAATTGTGGTGGAAAAAAAGCAAAACAATTTTTTTTTAAATTTCAACTGTCTTTAAGAAATTTAGTCAAAATAAGCGGTGCGGTAAAACGTTCAAAGGCGGTCAACACAATCTGCCTCCTCCAGCTACAGCAAATGCTGACTGGGTCATTTTTGAATTATTTCAAAAATATTAAGTCATGATGTTTTTTTGTTTTGTTTAGGGGTTTTTTTGCATCCTTTTAAATCTGTTATACTCTGATTAAGAGCCGAACCTTGATGGAAGAGTTACTCATTCATTTGGGAAACCCATATTGTTTATTTCTTATTTTCAAATAAAAAATTTAAAGCCATACTATGCAACTTTTTCATATTTTAAATCATTTTCTTGAGCCAGTGCTAAAATGACCCTTTACAGGGTTAATGAAATGTCACTCAGACCCCCACCACCCTCTGTGGCTAGAATACCGCACTTGCAACTTCAGAGTGCTGGTCCGGTCTCTGTTGGACTTAGTAAAGTGGAGCTGACATACCTGGCGCTGCAGTCTGCTTCCAGCATGTTTCCTGCATGTTTTAGATGAACGCACAGCGAGGAGATAAGTTTCACTTTTAGTTTCACTAACGAACACTAGGGGGTGCTGAAAACATGCCAAAACTGCCAAGTGTGCCTTTAAACCAGTGAATTATATTAGGTGAGACCAAATTGACTTTTTTCTCATTTATCCATCACTTTTATGCTAGTGCTTTATAAATCAGAAAAGCTCCTACAGAAGCCACCGAGCATGTGGGGATCGTAACTGAAAACAATGGGAGCATGATTTTTTTAAATGTACCATGCTGTAGGTGTGTCCTTTTCATTGTTAAAACACCTCCACAAGTCTGACCCTTGAAGGGGAAGGAAGTGTGCGTCGTATGAAAGTCAGGACGTATTAAAGTGTCCATGCAAAGTGGAACGTGATGAGAAAATTCTCATCATTGTCTTTGTCAGATGAAAATTGAAATCTGACTTTGATGAATGTCCCAGCCCTGTACTGATGTGTGATCTTTGCATAAAGAGCTACCATTTCTGTCCTCTTGTCCAGATTTTCTCTGGGTCAAAGTAAAGCGAGCCTCCGACCTGAACTCTGAACTCCACCACCATGTTGCTGCCTCATATCAGAGCATACCTTTATAATAATGACCTGTAGTTACAAGCACCAGTGAGTGTTTTCATTCAAATTCTACTACTTGTGATTGTCTGGTGGAGCCATTCACCTCCTCTCCTTCCTTGTGGAGTCTAGGTATGAACCCCCACACACACTCACACACTCTCACCCGCCTCCCTCCCCGTCGTCCCGTCTGGCCTGTTCTCATGGCTCAGCGAGGCTGATTTAAGGGCCCTTACAAATGGGAAGGTTGCAAGTAAAGACAAAAACCAGAGACAAATCACACCGCAGCAGCCTCAAGGTTTCCAGCGAAGCTGCACAACTGAAGGCGAGCAGCAGAACAGTGAAAAATATACACACACTCCATCCTGTCAGAATGCTTTTGGCTTATCTTGAGTGACTGTCAAGGCTGCGAATATCAGGGAATGGACAGAAATATATAAAATTAATAAGCCGCTGGATGTTGTCGGGAGTTATGATGCTTCATAAATCCTGGTTTGATCACGGCGAACAAGGCTTAAACCCACAGCTTCCTAATGCGCACAGCAGTGTTTTGGACTGGATTTCATTCTGTTTGGGAGATAGAAGCCCTTAGCTGGCATAAGCAAGATTTACCATCTCCCAATCCACCCCCCACCCCCACCCCCAACACCTTTTTTTTTTCATGAGTGACAAATATTAAAAAGAAGGCCTGAGGGAAGTTGGCACCACCTTTAATAGAAGGGCACAGGCGTAGCAAGGTGAAACAGGGGCCAAAGGCAGAGGAACGCTACTCAAAGAGGGGAGCAGGAGGAGAGGGAGAATTTGCTCCTAACTTATCAGTTGTTCTTCCTTTGTCAGGTCAGGGGTCCTGGAGCTTTTGTTTGTTTGTTTGTTTCTCATCCTGAAAGGATGGATACTATCTCTCTTGCCATCCAAGCAGGTCTGCTTTGTTGAGAGCTGCAAGTAATATTTCATGTCAAGAATTAAGCAAGCCTACCCACCGACTCCTTACTACAGTTCCACGGTCACCGCATCCATCATCATCCCCTCGCTCGCTTCAGGGCCAGCCTATGTGGTGGAATGAAGCCAAACGTCTACAAACACAGATTTACATGCTGTCGTTAAAAATATACGTTTTTTTACTTGAAAATTTAAAATATGATGGATTTTTAAGAAATAAAACAAACAAAAGTGCATTATTGTAATATTTCTTATTAGTTGGTCAGCTGGTTAAAGATTGAACATGGAACACGGACACTATAGCGACATCTAGTGTTCAGAGGTGGTATTGCAACAACAGAACACATTTTCCAGCCGTCGGGGTGTTGGTTCACTGCTGATACGTGAAGTGACCAGCCAGCACCTTTCCAGTAATGAAACATACAGGGTAAGGACTCATTTCTACTAATACGTTTATTTTACAACAGTATTTACCGTTAGAACATCTTCTGGGCTCAGAATCAGCTGCTTGAATTGTCGAGTCCACCATTTTACACAGTCCCAGCCTCGCCTTGCAGAACAGACTTTTTACCACAACAGTGCCCTCTAGTGGCTGGTAGAGGTAAACCCAGTGTCGCGCCCATCAAAATAATTTATTTATTTATTTATTTATTTATTTATTTTTTTAAGTATAACTTCTAAAGAAAAACTTCTGCACACCTCTAAACGCCCCGTGGAGGTATTATTTTCTAAAAATATAGCTTTTTATTAAAATGTTCAAGCTTTAATCATAAAGAAATAATAGATAGCATCTTTGAAATAAACATTTTAAGCAATAAATAAATACTAAGAATCATGTTCAGGATAAATAAAATCCAAGTAAGAAAATGTTTCATTGCACTTTCCTTGGTTTGCATCTAACAGGGTTAAAAACCGATCCAGCTGATCTAATCTAAACATCCTATAATAAAGCCATTTACCTTCAAAACAGATTAGTTGATCAAATTTTTATTCATGCAATAAGTTTACTCAATAAAAGAGAATCTTTAGAGCGTAGATCCGCTACAGTAACTGATCCGAGCACCACGGGCTCTCTGTCTCTGATCGCCGTCCCCTTTTTGGGAGCGGGCCTTCGGCTGTGTAAACGTGACAGCGAAGGAAGGAAGACACTAATTAGACCAGCATGTCTAATCTCCGGGGCTTTACCTGTCAATAAAAATATTGTCAGCCCGGATGAAGCCCGTTTAAATGAAAGGCTGTGCAGTTTTGAAGTGTAAAACACATGTCACAGCGTTTCACTCAGTAACATCCAGATGAGACAAGTTGTCAACAAAAGTAAAGTGACAACAAAAACATCTCTGTTGGACCAAATCAGCATAATGACATTCTAAATTAAGACTGGTGATACCCCCTCTCCTTGTTCTGTTTGGGAGAGGTCATGCTTTTTGAACACACGCTGTAGTAAGGAAATTTATTCCACTTATTTCGTGTAACACCATGAAAAAGTAATGAGGTGCTGGAGATAAATATATGAAGACAATAAGCCACGCAGTCTTTCTGCCGTAGCTGCTGTTTGAGTCAATTAGCACATTTCAGAGACTGAAGAATATCACTCCTTCATTCAAGATGTTGCATCTTCCTTTTATTCAGCTGCATTATGTGGGGTTTGTGGACGGCACAAAGTACATAAGGGAGGATGCCATCTTTGTTGCAATATTCTCCAGGAGTTTCCCACTGCCTATGGCACTCATCATAAATTATTCAAAAGCTTCACAAACTGTGATGCACCGGGATTCACAGTAAACCGGTTTTCTGCTCACCATCCACACAAGTGTAGGACAATGTAATCCTTACGTAAAATACCATCCTCCCTGCAAACAGTCAACGTTGCGTGGACGTGCAGATCATGTCTATATCGAGTCCACGTCTGTAGGACGTCCTAACAAGGTCTTTGCACAGTCTTGGACTTCAGCTCACCTGGGTCCTGTGATGTGACCAGTAAATCTGCAAACACACTAAAATGTATTTATTTGTTATTTTCTGTTTTATCTCATCAAACATAGTTGAAGAGACGGTGGAGACATGGTTAAACAAACCATGCAGGAACTGTAAATGTTGATTTATTAAACTATTACAGATAACATCCCTAGAGTTGGACTCGTTGGGCTACGTATAATCACTTTAGTTCCTCGCTGACTATTTCGCTCTGAAATAGAAAATATAAATGACATGGAGTTTAAATCCCTGAAAACTTTTTTTTTTAATTTCCAGAACAAGAAATTTGACATATCCATTGCATTACTGCTGCTCCCATCTTTGGTTAATGGAGATTTCACATTATAGAGCTCGTATTACAGCACCATGAAATATGTTAAGCATTTAGGGAAAAAATGACTTTTTAAACAGTTCCTAAATATAAGAAAAGGGGAAATTCCTTCCTCCGTCTTGTCTATGCTGCCCTGACCTTGAACTGCTCATATCGCCTGGTGCAGATCTCTGGCACTGACACATGTCATGTGCTGGGGAGGGCTGAGGAGGAAGCAGGGGAGACAAGAGGGAGTGAACTTGGGCTGTCGCCCAGTTGGAGTCCGCCCTCATGTCAAAAGATGGGCATGTTTGGCCCAAAACACAGACTGCACCTCATGCACTAATCTCAGCACGAGAGCACCTTGGAGTGGCTAACAGAGGAAACGGGTGTGGGTGTGTTACCGTGCTGAGGAGCAGCAGGAGGGTTCAGAGCTGCCTTTAAATTCCTGGGCTGGAGGGTGGAGTTTATGTCTAAATAAGGGAGGAAAAGATGAGTGAATGTCCAGATCCTCATCTTGTAACGCTGACCTGGCTGAAGGAGTGCCCACCCCATAAACGGAGGGTTGCAGGTTCGAGGCCCGCTTTGGAGGGACTGGTGGCACCTGTCTACTTCAGCCTCGCCTCTGTCAGTGCACTCCAGGGTAGCTGTGGCTACATTGTAGCTCATCAACACCAGCGTGTGAATGTGTGTGTGCATGGGTGAATGACTGGTTGGGTTGTAAAGGGCCTTGGGGGGTTGTAGAATTCACCCTAGAACCTAGAAGGAATCCTAGAAGGCGCTACATAAATACAGGCCACTTTAACTTTGGATGCCATACTTGCTCTCTAAGTGTATGCATGAAGAAAACACCTAAGGAAAAGACTATTCTCACACACACACACACACACACACACACATGCATGTGACTCAGGTTTTGCCATTATGCCGTTGAAAGCACGTTATCACACGTGCATGAAGCTAACTCACATATCGACCTGATGTTTCTTTGTTTAACGCTTGACTGAACGTTCTCTTTTCACCCAGAGAGATTGCACGAAGGCAGTGGAATAATTTGTAATCGACTTACAGAGGCTCTGAAATTGAGATCAAAAAGTCCCCCAAACAAGATTAACATCTGTGTTTTACAAAGATGCCTTTTGTCATCCAGACAACAACTATCCTGGGTTCTGGTAAAAGTACTTCCTTGTAGTCATCAAACAGTCGCCTTTTACCTTTAGTCTGGAGTTAATTGATAGACTGGGACCTTGTTTATATGCAGCGCATCAAGCAGACACGGTGACTTTCAGGGTGTCTGAAAATAAATAAATCATAAAGTTTGTTTTCCTCTGGAGTCAAAAGAAACCTTTTTCTTTGTCTTTGTGTTTGGCACCTTTTGCAACCAACATGAAGCTAAAACCCCCAAGACTAGACTGTTTAGAAAAGCTCCTAAATAGCAGCTCTGAAGCTCGGTCTGAGCTTTGTCATCACGCTTGAAGAATTTCCTTTTAATGTACTGTAATGTGAAATTCAGTGGGGACAAGTTTAATTGAGTTTTACACAAACCAGTTGGGAGTAGCGCTGGAAGGTAGGTGATGTTGAGGTTTTTAATCTCTGGCTCCGGAGAGGCTTGTTGACGGAGTGGTTCTTTCTCTTTGTGCAGAAAAAAAGAGGAAGCCTAAGAAATGATACATCCATGGATAAAACCAATTGGCAACCCTCAAAGGGACGGGGGGTGATAAGGCAAATCCAGCACTTGTAGGGAAATAAAAGAATCCAACTGTTCATTAAAATGGGAAACAAAACAGGCGATTGAGAAGGAAGACAGACTGCTCAGTGGAGGAGTGAGTGAAACAAACAGAGCCAGAGATATCAGAGGAAAGGATTGGAAAATAATCAAGGATTTGTGAGAAGAATTAATAAGAAAGATAGGCACAAATAAGCTTTTTTTCCCCAGATTCTCTGTAAAATTAGGAAGGATGGACTTCAATTATCAAACAGATGAAATGGCACAAGCTACATAGACACCCAATTATAAACTCCATATTAAGGTTGCTGTCTTTATTTTACACCCTCAGACTGTGAAGCAGTTGGGGTGTTTTGTGTTGGGTAAACCAGATATTCATGGGTATGAAATATTCAGACAGCGCTTAATACGAACTGCTCTCTCATTCTGTGCCAGCAGCCTACTTTCTGTAACTACTATGGATTCCATTCAGGGGGAAAAAGGATTTTAATCTCATATAAAAGCTTTTTTTTCAACCACTGGAGCAATATTTTAACACAGATGCTTTTAGAGGTCCAAGATAAAGCCAACACGCTATAAAAAGAAACTGAAATAAATGCAATTAGTGTTACTTTTGCCAAACAAGATTCTCTAAGTGTTACAACACCGCTGTTTGGAGAAAGTAGAAAAAAAGTCATTTTTTTAAACAAATTTTCAATTAAACCATTTAAATCAGCCAAAACCCGACAGTGGTTGGGTTTGTCACATCAGACCAAGTCGTTACGGACTGAAAAGCTAGAGTTTGTCTGCTCTGACGTCCCTAGATGATGTCCTGGATATCGCTCTGGTGGACATTTGTGACGTTAATTCACCTCCTGGAGGTTAGTCGTCTCTATCACCTGACCCGGCAACCATAATGAGGTTTGAATCCCGGATTTAAGGTGATGCAAACAAAGGGCTAATGAAAGCCAGTGGAGGAGAGGATGGAGGAAGGCGAGGCGAGGAGCGGAATAATCAGCACTTGTTTGATCGGCCGCTGAGACGTTCCATTGGTGTTTTGTGTGGAAGAGAGCCATTCATCAACACATCAATAAAAATATGAAGCAGATTATTATTGTGTTTGCTTACCTCGGACCGTCCGTCGTAAATAATGGGCCTTCCGCTGCTGCTTGTATTAATTATAATTAGAATGCTGATAATGTGTGTGCTTTTATTACAGGAGCTGAATCAATTTTACGGTATTATTAAGCCCCACAAGGTCACTCTAAGTTGCCGGGGGCAAGAGATACCTCTTTACAAAGCCAGCGTGCAACCTGAGATGAGTGTGACCCAAACTGGTATCAGGATCTACGTGTAGCAGCTACAGCAGTAAAGATCTCTCTTTTAAATAAACTCCTAAATAAAAGTAAAAAATATTTCCAAATGTACCTGATGAAAGGACAGAGTTGTAAATCTCTGATTCATAAATATGTGGAATAATTTTAACATAAAAATGGATCAAAATAAATGAAAGCATTCATCCTCCTTCCTTCAGGCAGACGATTGAGGAGCTTATCAATAGCTACATGTACATGGGCACAAGTAATGGGAATGAACGCCCTATCAGATCACAAATTCTTCATGTAAACATCGGAATATTCTGATCCGATACGGCCCGATCGGAATGAAATTTCATTCCGATTGAGAGAGGTGGTTTTGTCCGATCATCGTTCTGATTGACGTCTATGTACACACCCACACGTCTCGATGCCGAGTTATACACTCAAGTGCATCTAAAGATGCTGGAAGCGGGAAATCACCGAAATATCGACCAAATCAAAAACGATGCGCACGCTCAACCTATTTGATGAACTGATGGAATGCTTGGTGCGTGTATACTCACGGCATGATGTAAACACAGATTTGGGATTTCTGATCAACCAAGATTTGAATCGGATTGGGGAAATTTGGTGCATGTAAAGTAGCTAGTGATGGGCATCTTCTTCCCTGAGGCTTTAAGGCTCCTGACCTTTGACCTTTAAGTTGAGCTGTGTTAACAGAAGATGTTAATCAATGACTTCAGGTGATTTTTTACTCATTTTAGTCCTGATGTCCTGCGTCCCACGTCTCTAACATGCTGATAAATGACAATAAAAAGAGATCAAAACACATTATTGTAATTTATGAAAACCAGATTTGAATCTGTTTCCTGATCCACACCAGAAACCAAACCAAACATAACATCTGTTGCTCACTAACATCTCTGTCCGATCCGAGCATAGGGGTTAGTAAAAGAACGCTCTTTTGATTTTGAACCATGGCTCTCGTGTTGATAACATTAGCACATAGATCTCATCAGGGTTCGATCGTGACATCTAAATCATCACCTGGTACCTTTGTCCATGTAACAGTGAATGCAAACCGAGTATTGTTGCAGCTTTAATGCTGTTTTCTAAGTTCCATTATCCCAAAGCCATGCTTCTGTCAAAAAGGTCTCTGTGTGAGTCAGATCACAAAGATGTTCTGGTAGAAATGTCTCCTCTCTAGTGTGATTCCTGTTCAGCTTGCTGACAGCTCACAGGAGAGAGGGTGTTTTGTTGAATCTCAACTTAGTCTAAATTCATAAGGCACCCCGCCAGCCTGTTCCTCTGTTTCCCCCCTTCCTCATGAGTTAGACTGTCAGATGGTCCCACAACAATGGATCTCACCAGCCTATCAGCCGGGTCCTACCTTTATAGCTCGCTGTGTGGCTTTAAAGGCTGGATTTAGCAGGGCTTTGGCAAAGGCTCACACCAACAATCCATGACACAGATTTTTTTTTCAAATCTACATATCTGTTCACCCCAATTTTCATATTTAGAATGGATTGCATTCAAGTTGCCATGCATTAAATTGGTCGTCTGGAGTCCCTTGTGGTGTGTCTCTGGTGTCTTCTTGGTGCGTCACCTGTTAGAATAAATAAGCCTGTAATCTTTATAATAAACAGCATCCTAATTAGTGCTATGCATAGGGATTTGACCAATTAAGATGCATATTCAGACCCATGTTTCTGACTAGAACCATAGCTATAATAATGCTTAATACAAGAATGTTCTGCTACCAGTGAACAAACATTTTACATATTTCATTTGCCTCTGCCTCCTGTCATCTTTTAATAATCAGGGGACACTCTCCTTTCTAGGGTAAGTTGTGCTATTTTTTCCCCCCCGCCTTTGAATGTTAAAATGACCCAGCGCTCCCCCGTGAATGCATGCATCTGTCATGAAATTATACATTCCATCAGCCCTCATTGAACTGGGCATTGACTCGGCACTGCAGACTCAGGCTCTGGCAGAGAATCTTGATTATGGATTCTGTGATATTGTAAATGACTTGAGATTCCTCTGAATGTTTTGGATTAATCGGTTTGTGCAGATGTGGCTCCCTTTTTTTTCTTTTTGGTGGTTGGCGCCATCTTGAACAGTTGCTCATTTCCATTCCGCCGTCACATTCTGCATACAAAGCAGATTTGTAGATAGGTAATCCTTGTAAGGATTTTTAAAGACAGGTTATTAGAGGACTGAGTGTGTGTGTGTGTGTGTGTGTGTGTGTGTGTGTGTGTGTGTGTGTGTGTGTGTGTGTGTGTGTGTGTGTGTGTGTGTGTGTGTGTGTGTGTGTGTGTTTGCACTGAGGAAATTATGTACATTTTTTAAGCTGGTGACAATGAGCAGTGTCTCTGGGCAAGAGACATAGTAACTGTCTCTCTGTACCTCTCACCTAACATCCAGCCTCCTTAAAAACGAGCACACACTGGGCACCCTACATCCACAGTCTCCACCTGCTCCCCCCTGCCTCGCCTCCAACAAAACCACCCAGATCTTTTTTTTAAAGCCTGAGGCTAAAAATCTGGTTCCTCTCCTTTGGCTTGCACCGCACAGCTCCAGATTACCTCTGAATGCCAGGGCCAGTGTGTGCAGATCGTCCTGTAGACCCAACACCGGCCGGCTCCACCTGTCACCTTTCAGATGCAGCCCACCTTTAAGTGGCCGGTTATTTTCCATTGGTTTAAGACGTCTTTCATATCATGGCTCATTAAAGCGCAGCGCAGCAGGCAGCATATTTACATTAGTGGCTGGGGAGGATTTAAATTGCGTCGTTACAGAGCATGACCGGAACTGAAGAATGCACCACCAAAATGACTTCTTCACATGAACCAGCACCACCCTCCTCTCCCTCATCTATATGACAACATGGAGCTGGGCGTAATTGCTTCAACTGGGGCACAAAGTCTGAGACAGAGCCGTCATTGAGGAGATGGTTTCTCCCATGCAACAGAGCTCGCCAATCAAAGCCAGCGGTGAGCGCTGTGCGGTTGTGATCACTTCACTTAGTCTCCGCAGAAAGTCCCAACTCTTTCAACCAGTGGGAAACTTTCTAGTATTCACTCACTTTGCCTGGCTTCTGTTTTCATGACTCAGTCCAGAATCCCACCATCCTGCCAACTGCAGCTCCACTTTCATCCCAGTAATGGCTATTTTTGTGTTTATTTAGTAAATGGAGGGATATTTCTTTGCTTTCTAACCAATGCTTTAATTGGTACAGCTGAGCTTTTGGGGATGTTCCAGAGTTAATTGGAATCAAATGTTCAACATTTGTGTCAGAATAATTCGATTCCCCCATGCAGATAGATTTTCCTGTTAAACAAGCCTTTCATATGGTTTGTATTTATTTCCAACGCTCTTCTTCTACTGTTAAATTATTTGCGTGTGGAGATAATCACAGTTCCAGTTTTTCTGTCTCATGCAGCAGCTAGTGGAGGGATGAAGCCATTTCCTTTGGACAAGATGCTAAAAAAACTAAACGTCTGAATAAATGGAAGATGTCATTATCAGCTGACAGTTGAAGAATTTATTCGATAAAACAAGAAGCCACGGAGGCTAATATTGTCATAAAAGGCTCCGTGTGACTCCCAGAATACATGCGACGCTGGGAGATGCAGCAGTCGCAGAGTCTGCTCCTCAAACATTTGCTCTCCTCCCACATCTCTCTAAGGACTCGCTGCTACAAACTGGCTCCTGCAGATGCACTCCAAATAGCAGACTGTTCATCATGCATTGTCATAGAACAGGCTCATTCCCCTGCTGCTCCCCCCTCGTGTAGCACCCCCCACCCCACCCCCCATGTAGTCCACTGATGCTCCGGCTGGCCCTACATCCTATTGTGGAGCGCTGATATAAATCAACAGCAACGAGGCTCGCTCTAGCTTCCTCGTCCCACCCTCACCCAGGCACCACACCCAAGCAGAGACGGGTGCCGTGCCATGCCATGTGGGACGGCCGGCTAGGTGGGGGAACGGACAGACAGACAGACAGTCGAGCAGACAGACGTGCAGCCGTGTGATTTCAGTGTAATTTTGGAAAGCATATTGTCTAATTTTGCCATCTGTCTGGGAGGGAGCGATGGCAGCGTGGAGCTCATTTGCCGTCTGCTTGCTTTATTGCGGCTATACAGAACAAGTTTTTGGAGCAGGATTCAGGCCCGGGTGTTCAGCCCACTGCAGCTGAGAGGCGTGTCCGCGCAGGCACCAGGTTCCCAGCACTCCATCATTTGTCTCGTCGCGAGGCACATTCAGAATACTTCACTGCTGCTTGTGTCAAAACTGTAACAGAGGAGAAGTTAGGAATCCAACCTGAGCAGGAGGATTTATCACATTTAGGAGGACACGTTTAAGGACTGGTTGGTAAAATTGTTTTACACTTTGTGTCCCCTTTGATTTGTCTCTCCAACCACCAGGCCCCAATAAATTGTGTCCAGTTTGCTGTCACTGGTCCTACAGACACACACTGTCCTGCACACACATACATCGCAGTCACACATTGTGGATCACGTCTGGTTCAGCTGCTCCTTGGCTCTGACATTAATACAGAGCAGATTGGTGGAGATCTGCAGCCCTTGTTGTTTGATCTTTCTTCCTCTTGCCACATTTCCTGGCACAGTCCCCCCTGCCACACCGCGTGGCGCAGGCAGGACTGGCATGGCCTCAACGTGCCTGCCAGGTTTGTTCTCTGTCTTCTTCCCCTTCCAACTTATTCCCTAATGCCCGCTCCATGGATTCGGTTCTGCAAATTACAAGAGCTCCCCTACCCCCAGCGACAGCCTGGATTCAAGAGACCTTCAATCTACCAGTTTGTCTTCTTCAGAGAGGAGTGATGCTACCTCGGCCTACGATGTGTCACTCGCCTCGCTTTTTTCCATGATAATTGTCCTCGACAGTAAATTAGGTTATCTTCCTCATTCTCTGTTCCAAGTTGAGCTGAAAGAGTCTCCTCTGAAGAATCTGGTTTTGGCACAAATCACACAAACTATCAAAATTAGAAATATTAAGCTGCGAGGCCACGACTAAACATCGGATACAAGCCTCGCTGGAGAACAAAGACGCTCCCTAACCAGCGGTATTCTCAACTTGAACAAACATTTCCCAGCTATCAACACCTGCGACCTCTTCCATCCGCTGTTTGTTCAGAGCCGTCGTTTAGCTTGTAATGCCCCCCAGAGCCAATGGAGGAATGAAATTGACTCTCAATGGAGACAATTGAAATGTGTCACATTATAGAATGTCTGGATTAAAAGCAAATAGTTTGGGGAGGTAAAGGCAGCGTCAGCGCCTCCTGAAGTGTTTGTTCAAAGGGATGATGTTTGTGAGCGCCACACAATAGTGTCCTTTCTCTGCTGCTCCCCACGGAGGCTTTGATCAGAAAGTGTGAGGGGGAAAAAAGAAGCAAAAGCTAATTTTGTAATAATGCAGCCACATGATGTTGACACCCAATTTGCGCACCCTATCTGCCATTCTACAACAGCCTGCCTCCCCGTTTATGAATCGGCATCAGATCTCGGCCTTATCTTCCCTCTTTTCTGCATTAACCACTTCATTTGTGACTAATGGCACGCTCGCGATCGTTATCGCTCTAATTTATTCTGAGTTTAAGATGAAGGGGTGGATAAGGTGCAAGAGACAATAAGTTGAAAAAGCCAGCGTGATGCCTCAGTTAATGAGGCACATCTTTTTTCTTTTCTTTTCCTTTCTTTTTATTCTTTTCTTTTTTTTGTGCCGCTAAGGTCAAAAGCAGAACGCGGGCTGATTGAGAATAAACGGACGAAAACTCAGATGGCAATTCAAAAAGGAGAGCAGGGAGGGGTCGGAGTTTTCTTCGCTGTAAATCAGCTTTAGAAGGAAATCTAAGATCATCAGAGCCTTAAAACGGAGGAACCGGGAGACGAGGTGTCTCCTTCAGAGGACCTGGAGGCCTCTGAAGGAGTCACCTCAGCCTTAAAGATGTACCTCAACCCAAAACCATGTGAGTTTGCAGCATGAAACAGTTCTCCTAGCTTGGAAAATTTTACAATTTTACTTGTCAGAGAAAAACATATTTTGACAAATGATATACGAAACACCATCATATTCAGTTTTCAAGGCTTTAAAGGAGCAATATGTAAGAATTCTACTGTGAAATAATCACAAAACAGTCTAATGTGTCAATTATGTTGGAAGGAAGGTTACAATGAAACATATTTCATTCTCAGCCGACTGGATGGGTTGTCAGTTTTTCTCCTGTAAAAAGAATCAAAGCCAGTAAACAGGAGCGACCCAGAAGTCATTTCTTATACACCTAAGAAGCATGTTTTTATTTTACTCTAATATCGGGTGAAGCAAGCTAGAGGCTAACGTTGAGCTAACGGTGAATTAGAAGCAAATAATCAGCTCTAAAATCATCTCAAGCTACTTTTTGAATTACAGTGACGTGTGTGACGTGAATAATGACTCAATCATGGCGTTTTACTTCCTTTAAGGGGACAATGGTGGCAGAGGAGTTAAGAGGAGAGGAGTTAAGTGCCTGTCTTGTAGGTTGTGGGATCGAGTCCCGTTCAGTCTGTCGCTGTCGTTGTGTCCTTGGGCAAGACACTTAACCTACCTTGCCTGCTGGTGGTGGTCGGAGGGACCAGTGGAACCAGTGTTTGGCAGCCTCGCCTCCGTCAGTGTCCCAGGACAGCTGTGGCTACATTGTAGTTCATTACCACCAGCATGTGAATGTGTGTGTGTGTGTGTGTGTGTGTGTGTGTGTGTGTGTGTGTGCGTGTGCGTGTGCGTGTGTGTGTGTGTGTGTGTGTGTGTGTGTGTGAAAGAGAGAGAGAGAGAGAAATTCAAATGAACTAAATTTGACCACAGGATGTCATTCTTACTTCATTCTTACGTATTGCACCTTTAACTTAAACTTAGCGACCCAGTTCCCAAGAACATCAATGTACTAATGGTAGTTTTATATATCAAATGTTTTTTGACCAGTTTTAATTTTACACAGTGAGTAAAAACACCTGGCAGTATGAGGGTCACCAAACATCTGTTGGTGCTTTTTTAAATTACCTTTACTGGCTCCTCGTAACAAGTAAAGTTACGTTCAAGTCTATTTCTATTTTGATGTGTGTTTCTAACAGCTTATGTCAGTTCAGTTCAACTGGATAAAAAAACCAAGTACAAAAAAACTATGTTTCTTTACATAATTAAGACCCTTTTGTCTTTTTATAAATCCCCCTCTAGCGGTTGTGCTCAGATTACTGGGACGGTTAAACTTTTCCACCCAGTTGATCCAAAGAAGCGGGTGGTCTACGAGTGACGTCTGAAAAAAGTATTCATGCTTTTCTTTGTTGTAAGTTTTTCAGAAAAGTTTCTTTGGTCGTTTCCTTTTGTGAACAAACGTGAAGTAAAAGAGTAGAGTGGTGCTTGCCCGTGCCTTTATTCACCGTGTGTATCGTTACACTCCTAATCACCACTGTTGTAGAAAATCATTTCTCATTTTTACACACAAACATCCTGAAATATATCTTAGTTTGACGTTGTTGTCTACATTTTAATATTCGTTTGTCTCAGCCTGGATTAGTTTCTCAAACCAAAGTTTGATTGAACTGAAACAATTTGTCACGCAGGATCATCTTCATATTTAGAACTCTGTTTTAACCAAAAGGAAAACAAAGAGTCGGCTACATGTCAAGTGAAGAGCACCGTTCAATCGGCTGGCAGCTCTTCCCTCCTGGTCCACAATTGAATGAAAAGCTGCTCTCATGAGTGAACATAGTGTCTCCTAATGCGAACACAGGATTGGTCTGTCTCTCGGGCCTCCTGGGCAACATATGGAGCCCTCCGAGTTAGTGTTCAACTTCCTAACAGCTATTGTGGAGAGTGGCGCTCTAAACGGGGCCCTCTGAGAGCTAATTAGAAACCCTTGTGCATAAACCTAGCTTGGAAGTTGCTGTGGGCTGCACCGGCCCCCAAACAAGGCAGGATCTGTGCTGCCTGCAAGATAATAAACAAACTTTGCATATAATTGTCAACGTTTTGGCATCATCCAACAATGGCCAAGCCGCTCTCATGGCTTCCTTTTGAGATGCATCCATCAAGAAAAAGTTTGGTCTGATTGTTTGCAGGATTCTGTAATAAACGTGTGATGATTTAATGGGGGAATTTTTCCTGTCGGAGTTCTGGATCCTGAAATCCTCGCTAATTATTCCCCTCCACCCTCCAGTGCTTTGAACTTGTGATTTGTCACAGATAAGGAAAAAAAACCACAAAACATTTTCAGCTGCAGAGTAATTAAGCTGTATTAGTCTTCATTCACACCTGCCAGAGTGTAATACTGCACAGTTACACACAGTGACGCTTTCAATTAATGAAAACGTCTAAACTGGCACACATGTGGGATCACCGTGCCGGGTCTAGCTCGACTGTATTTGTCATGCGCTGTAAGCCAACACAATTACAGAGACCTAACTGTAATTGTGAAGTAGCAGCCCTCACAACGGTGGAAATAGAATTATCTCAACTGGGTCCAGTGGGTCACGGAGGTGAAGAAAAATAGAAAAAAGACAGAAAAGGTACTCTCTTTCACCGACCTGTAAATCACGTTCCTCTTTTAGGAGCTGAGAAAATAAATAATGTCTGAAAGTGCAATGATTTCAGTGATTTAGGGGCGCTTTTGAGAAGCGTATTACTAGAGGTGACAGCTGTTGGGAGATAGGCAGGTTGTGTTAAGAGGAAAGGATAAGAGGCTATGACATTATGTCTGCAGGGTTACGGTGTCAGAGTCAAAGCGTGAGCCACTATTACTGGATCAATACTTCTCAGTTTTGCACTTATCTCTGGGCCAATGGTTAGCAGCAGCAGCTTCTCTGGGTACACACAGAATAAATGCCACTACAGAGAGACCTGTGCACCGTAACTAGAAATGTTTGACATCTGTGAGGTCTTTTTCTGTTTTTCTTGCTTTCTTTTTGCAAAATATGTAATAAATGCCACAAAATCACCCTGGTATCACGCTGGACACGTTTTATTACCATGTGGTAGGGCTGAGCAGTTTATCAGATTTGTCATCTTAATTTTAATTTTGACTCCAAACAATCATAAAAACCTGTGTGATTGATAAAAAGTAGTATTTTGTCACATTCTATTTTACAAGCGTGCAGTTATTTTGTGCATTTTAGTCATATAAAAACTTGGATGGAACACTGGAATTATAGAAAAGCTTTAAAGGGACACTAGTCAGTTTTGGCTTGTTTTTAGCACCCTCTAGTGTTCGTTGGTGAAACCGAAAGTAAAACTTATCTCCTCGCTGTGCGTTCGTCTTTTTAACACCTTAATCTAACTGCTGAAATGTCTCCTCAGCCTTCATTAGTGTCTACAGGAGCGGTTCATCACTAAATCAAACAAATCAGCTGTGTTCATGCAGGAAACATGCTGGAAGCAGATTGCAGATCCAGGTATGTCAAACTCAAGTCCCAACAGACCGGACCGGCAACTGTGAAGTTGCAAGTGGAATATTCTGTCCACAGGGGGCGACAGGGGCTGGGTGGCCTTTCATTCACCCTGTAAAGGGTCATTTTAGCACATACTGGCTCAAGAAAATGATTTAAATATATGAAAAAGTGATTTTTTGATAAATCTACTAATTTCTCACACTTTCTAATGGTATTTGTAAATAGTAAAATATTTTGGATGCTACAGTCTGTCCTGCCTGTATGCTGTGATGGAGGGGACACATTACAGTGAGCTGAGAGGAAATGGCCAGCTGCAGGAAACCAGCAATTACACATTTAACTCTACAAATAAAGCTTACCCTGAGCCATAACCAAATGGTTAGTACTTTGGAGGAAAACACTTCAGTATGTTTTGTTTGACCGTGGTGGACTTAAACCTCAAGAAAATATGTGACGACCCAAATAAGTGAGTCAGAATCAAAGTAAGTGAGCTAGCGCTAGCCTCACCGTTAGCTAACTATCATACATGAAAACAAAGCTGCACCAGAGTGATGTGAGGTTAAAACTTGAGATGTTTTGCTAAAAAACAATTAAGCAACACTGCAAAACCATAAGCTTTTGTTTGTGTGGGGGTGTGCATGTGTCTGCTCTGTCTTCTCAACCCCCAGTGAGTCATGGCTGCTCATGCTGAGCCAGGATCCTCTGGAGGTTTCTTCCTGTTAAAAGGGAGTTTTCCTCTCCACTGTCGCTACATGCTTGCTTAGTATGAGGATTGTTGAAAAGACGCTGATGCTAGTCAGTGACTTGATGCAATCTGCTGGGTTCCTTATATGGGAAACATTTTTACTGATTGGCTTAATGAACTGAACTGTATTGGAACGTTTACTTTGTGAAGTGCCTTGAGACAACTCTTGTCGTGATTTGGCGCTATATAAATAAACTGAATTGAAATTGAATTGAATTTTGTAAAAATAACATTATTCATGTTATTTTTGGGATTTTTTTATAACTGAATTGTTGAAATATTATTTCAACTTTGATAGGCCAGGTTTAGGAGAAAAGGGTGTGATTTAATGCGTTTCTAAACTCGATGATTAATCTTTTTAAATAATCGCAACTTTAATATTGGCCAAATAATTGTGCTTTAGAAGCTTTTGTCAAGTCCCTTTGCCCTGATGTTTTTATTGTTTTATGCCTGTAAAAAAATAAATAAATAAATAAAAGCTGCACTCGTGCCCCGCCTACTCCTGCTCAGGAAAAAGAAACATCAGTGAGGAACAAGAGAAAGTGTGTACTTTCAAGTCTGTCATTAAAACTTCTGAAGCCTCTAAGTTAATCCTTGCTGTACGTAGAACAAAACCTCAGCATACAACAATTTACAAAAATAGGAAGCCAAGAAAGAGAGAAGGGAAGAGAGATGCAGAAAAAAAGATGAGGAGGATGTGTGTGTGTGAGTGTGTGTGTGTGTGTGTGTAGTGGGGGGTGTGCGACTACTGGCCTGATCGCTACATATTCATATTCCTATGCAGGCGTTATCACTTAAAAGGCTTTCTAATTACAACAACAAGACAAAAACTCCTTGGATTCCTTCCAGACCCGCTAAATGATAAAATAAGCTTGCACTCTCTCTCCTTCTTAATCTCTGCAAAGCACCTTGGCGCCTCATCTCCCAAATACAGGCGAATGAATGTGAAAATGCCATTTAGAGATGCAGGTGTGACATTTGATAAGAAACTTCTGGATTAAATATGTTCTGCTAATGAGGAACCCAGCTATCCCATCAGGGCAAACTATTGGTGGGATTGTGCGCGTGCTGATAACATTCCGCACGCAAACATCCAAATTCATTATTAATAAACAGCCGCAGTCTCTCTATCACACGGAAAGTCTGGATCCTTCAGTGGAGAGACGGGGATGTTGCGTCTCACTAGGAGGAGAAGGGGGGAGGGACAGGCAGGGTGGGGGGGTATTAACGGTTTTCATATTTCTGCTGTTTGGGGTTTTTTAGAGGGGGGGGGCGTAATTTTAAAGGGTATGTTAATGTTGCATTGAGCGTTGGAACAAAAGAGTTGAAAGTTTCAGGGGATCTGGCAGTGAGAGTAATACTCTGGCTAGAGCTAATACGCAAAAGAGGGGATAGCAGGCTAAGCCAGTGGTGCAGTAGACTGGGAAGTCCCCGGCCCCAGCTTGACATTTAGAACGATTTGGAGAAGATTAACGGCGTATTACTACTGTAGTCCGTAATGTGGCTCTGTAATGAGGTGTGAGTGTGTCCTGTGGAAGTTAGCTGCTGTTTCAGACCTCTAAAGGAAAAGTAACAGATACCCGCCCCGCGCTGAGGCCATCACCGGTTGAAGAGCGAGGAAGGACTCCAGAGGCCCGCCGAAGACTTGTCAGTCTAAACCAGCTTAGTTCAGCCAGCCAGTAAAGTGTCTCAGACTGACAGGCTGCACTTTGTTATCCGGACCAGTAACCGGAGGTTCATGTCGGTGGACTGGAAAAATTTTGTATTCAAATAGAAATTAGAAATGAAATGTGTTATTTCAAGCACAGAGTGTGGCGGAGCTTTTTTTTTTTAAGGATGCATATAAACTCATAGAGAGGGGGGGGGGGTGCTTTACTCATCCTGCCAGCACTCTGGACAATTATTATTTTTGGCCTGGTGGCTTTTTTTTATTTTTTTTATTTTAATAGTGCGTAGTAAAAATGAATGGAAGTGCTAAATCTGCAGCCAGTTGAAGAAAATTAAAAAATATTCCAAACGGTGTTTAAAAAATGCACGTTATCTGCAAAAACAAAAACACGAGTAATTCTGTGTTAGCGTGTGCAAATGAAGGTTGCAGGTGTCGTCCATCCTTTTAAACGCTCTTTATGATGTTAATTAGTTGTTAGCGTAATTTTCCAGCCTCTGCCGTCAACCGTGAGAAGTTCAGAGACCTGCTGTTAACGGAGAGTCAATGCCATGGCACCGTTTCAAGAGCTCCCGAACAGGACGGCCAGCGATAACGAACAGGTGATGGGGCCTGATGCCTATGGCAGCAGGATATTGCAAAGACAATTGAATTTGTCGGGACGAATGAATCTTCTGGACAGCATATCTCATGTTAAAACAACACACATTGCATGCAATTTGCTCATGCAGGAAGGTGATAAAGAGTGCTTATTTAAAAGATAAACAAAGGGGGAATCTAGTGCAGTAAATTGTGCATGTGTGTTTTTTCCTGATGAGTAATGCCAGAGGTTTATAGTCCCAGACACAGGCCCACCGTCCTTTATGATGGCCCTGTTAGAGTGATAGCTATATTTATGATATAGGAATTTATGTAGTTCTGGATTGACTGAACGTCTGAATGAAGTAAATTTGCTGTTGCGCTCCCCTCAGGAATCCAGCCTTCCAAGGTTAAAACTCCAACATTCCAAGTTTTTCTCCGGGAATGAAAGCTGTTCAAATAGAGCGGAGATTCATCTCCTCCGCCGCTGCTCCGGCTAATCTTAACCCCTCGCAATAACATTTCCACTTGGCTTCCTCCGACTCCAGACATATTTGCTCTCCCTTGCTGCTTGTGTCCTGTTAAGATTTAAACAGCAAACATAAAATGTGAAAGATAACCTGCGCGGGGAGGGGGGGGGGGGGGGGGGGGGGGGTGTTTTAGAGAGACTTGACTCTGAACATTATTTTAAAGACCAGATCTGAGAGCTGCGGCACAGCAGTCGGGAGCGATTATCTGCTGTGATCTCTCTCCGATTCACCAAAGTCATTCATCTGCCGATCCTCCACCCTCTGCGCAGGCCCTATGCAAAGGCAGACCCCTAATCATGTCGACACCGCGTGTCAGTGCCGGGGATGAGCGAGGCCTAGAGATGAGAACGGCTCTGTAAACACGAGCAGGCAGCAGGGAGCTTCCCTCTTCCCCCACGCTGCTCGGAATAAGCAAAAGGGAAGATTTAGGGATTTTGTGGGGCCCAACTTTGTAGTATCAGCTCAGGGTCTTTTCGACATTTTCCGGGTGCTGCCTATGGGATGTTGTTCTTAGCTCGTGAAGTGCCGCCTGCCTGTTATAAGCTGAGTCTTTTTGTCAATAGAATTACAATTTTGGAGCCGAATCTTCTTCTTTCTCTTCTGTTCTGACGCTAAACTCCTTTGGGTTTAGCTCTTCGGTATCTGCCGTGCTCCGTGTATTGTCTACATATTCTGTTATTGACCTTTGCTGCTGGCCTCTAATGTTCCAATAAACCAGCAGAATCTTTACAAGGAGCTCTTATTTCACTGCTGATGCCATTTTCCTCTGACCTCTAGATTCATAGAAGTCAGCCTTTCTTATATATACCTCTGTAGGTGAGGAACTATGGTGACAGAATAGTAAATCTAGTGAGCATCGACTGTATTCTAGCTAATACAATTGGCTGTATCAAATGGGATGTATATTAAAAACAGTCAACTGTGCTCTCTCTCTCCCTCTCTGTCAGGATTCTATTATGGAGCGCGCTCCCGCCCCTTGTTTTGATACAGCAGTAATTTAAAGACTGATCTTAATTGACTTATTTTTTCCGCATGTCTGTCGAAGCTTGTGCACGCACTCCAATAAGAGTCCTGTTTCTTTATTGGGCCACACACAATGTACTGAGTTCAATTTTACCATTCATAATGACTGCAGCCTCGCCATTCAAATGCAGCCATAAGCACACAGCAGATAAGAATTTAATTAAATGTAGATTAAAACCAAACAGGAAAACACACTGGCTGATAATTTTTTATCACGTCCCCTGGTCATATTCCACCCCACCCCCACCCCCATACTTTCGACGTGTTCTTCCTTGGGCTACGTATTTTCAGTTTGCCAAAAGTAGCAAAACACCTCACACATCTCACTGTGGGGCCATGAGATTGTGCAAAATGTAACAAAAAAAAAACGAGGGGCGGTCACACGATTAATCAGAATCCTCGTGTCTGGGGAGGATGGAGGCTGGCGGAGGATTGAGGTGGGGGTGCAAGGCAGGCATTAGTTGCTTCATCCCAAATTTGCATCCAAAGGACAATCCCAGCACTGTAGGCGAGGGGGGAACATATCTCACTCTCTGCAGGAACAATTAAATATTTTCTACAATGGGGAATAAATGTCACCTTCAGTATCAAATTGTCCATACTTGCTAAACATGTTGTTGCACTGAGTGCCTCGAAAGCATGCCTGAGCAGAGAGAAGGCAATCTAAAAAAAAAAAAAAAAAAGTGGACCACAGCCTCGGCTAACACACTGTAACACACATTCAGGAGCTGTTCACCTCAGGCACTAATAGTGTGTGGAAATCCACCGGGAATACAGCCGACTGCTGCAGCCTTGTCAGGGATTTCCTCCCGCTGAAACCTTACACCCGGGTGCTTGGCTGCACATCAAACCCACCAAGTTTCACACAAAGATAGAAGGTTTTTATTATTATGAAAAGCAACTACGAATTATTTTTCCAAATCGTTTCATTTTAAGTCAAACGATTGCAGGTGAATTCAGCGTAGATGTTTTCTTTGTTTGCTTGACTCCAAAATAGAATTTCAGCAAAATGTTTGAGAAAGGTTGGATATTTTCTTGCCACCTCCAGCGTCGCTGCCACCGCCACGCCGCTCCCTGGTGGTGCCCGCCTCACCACGGCTGCATCTCAGTTCCACTCTATTACCCTCACGCAGGCGATTGGCCTCTTTCTGTGGGGAAAAGAGCAATTTCCTGTCGCAGTCTGTTTGATCAAGTGCTAAACCCTTGTGATCAATAGAGAGACAGATGTCGACTCCAGATGGCTGCGTGGTGATACCTGGGGCAGCGCGGGGGCTTGCCAGGACGACAGCATGGCAATGAGCGAGGGCAGCGGCTGTGCTCCCGAAGCACCCGCCACCGAGACACAATGTGACAAACGTAATTAGGCCCTTTAGCTGCAGATTATTTATTTCTCTCTCAAACCGACTGAAAATTTAATTAGCACATAGTTTAAGCAATATGTAGAATTAGGGGTGCAGAGACAGAGGGCAAGCTGGAGTTCAGTGTGTGTGTGTGTGTGTGTGTGTGTGTGTGTGTGTGTTCTGACTGGGCATTGCTGTGAATACCGAATGAGCATGCTTCTCAACAAGGATATAGGTTTTAAGGAACAAAGTACCAACTATGCACAAACACTTCATTTCAGCAGTTTCAGTCCTCGCGACCAGATCAATAAATGCTGAAATCCAAAATGGATGACAGGTGCATCTTTCTGGCTCTCCGTCTTTCTGGAGAGAAAGAAAATAACTGCCAGCACCAGAAGGCCAAAACAGACCTTTCCAAAGAAGAGAGAGACAGAGGAGGAGAGAGAGACTTCCATTTTTAAAAAGGCAAGCATTTGCATTAGGGTTGGCATCCACACACACACACACACACACACACACACCCACACATGCAGACCAGCCAGCCAGCCCATGTGGCATAGGGCCGGAGCCATGTTGGAGGAACCACTGAGGCGCGTGGCGACGGCGCGCTGATCTCTCAGCTCACCACCGTTGGCTCACCGCCGTTCACCTGCTCCCGCCGAGGCATGATGGGAAGGGGGACATGGGCCACGGGGCCACAGCTGGAGGGGAGGGAGGGGTAAGGTTCTGCTGCGGTGTCCTGTCACGGGGGGGTCTTCTGGTCCCATTAGCAGGGCTTGGTCAGGACGGGCCCCGACCAGCCTGCCGCCGCAGCGGGGGCCGCAGTAAACACATGTCGACTGGCCACAACCAGGACACAGGCAGCACTGCACGCAGAGACGGAGAGCTAATAGAGTCCTCAGTGGGACAAACCTGTCCAAATAAAGAAGAAAGCAGAACGGAGAGGAGAGGAGAGGAGAGGAGCCAGTCAGGGCTTCCCTTTAATAGTCCCCTCCACTTTACAGCGGACAGGGAGGAGCTGACGGCATGGCATCTAATGAGGGAGGGAGGCTTTGTACTGAAGGAATGTGGCTCGTTGTTTCTGACTGACAGCACAGAAAACTGGAGCGAATCTGCAACACTGAGAGGAAAAAAAGAGGGGATCTTAAAAAAATGATCATGAAAGCCATTCTTAATGTTTACCTTTGTATTTAGGTTAGAGATTAATAAAGTCACATTTCTGTTTCCTTCCACTATAAAAGGACGAAGCAGGGTAACATCGGTCAGCCAGTCGGTGTCAGAGAGCAGCTCCAGGGAGCAGCAGGGAAACATTGTTCCATTTCAAAGTGGAAACGTTTCGTTTCCTCTCAGCTGAATCACATCTCTGCATCATTCCATCAGCTCTGTTTCTTCTAATGTCTTCAAATATTTCCTAATTGAGCTGGATGACATGTGGTGTGGTTGGCGCTCGGCTTTTCATGTCTTTGTTGTCTGTGAGAGTATACAGTAGAGGCAAAACGTACGTGTGTGTGTGTGTGTGTGTGTGTGTGTGTGTGTGTGTGTGTGTGTGTGTGTGTGTGTGTGTGTCCCTTGTGAGGACTTTTTAATTTGTGAATTCTGACACACGTGCCATTTGCTCAAGGCCATGAGCTTTCGATTCTATCTGCAAAAAAACACTTGGTGCTACAATTATTCTGGGCAGTTTTTTTGCAAAATGAAAAATATGTGTGTGCATAATATATAAATTTATGGTGGTAATATATATATATATATATATATATATATATATATATATATATATATATATATATATATATATATATATATATATATATATATATATACATATATATATATATATATATATATATATATATAAGCAAGACATCATTATAAGCCTTAAATGTAAAAAAAATGTGTGAAATGCATTAAAAATTATGTAAATATAGCAAAAAAGGATAAGTTTATTAGCTCCATTGACATAAAGTCCAGACAAAAATCAAAGGTAAATGAGGTTAGAAACTTGTTTTTGATTAAAAAGTATTTCTAAAATATTTAGCTCTAAAGATGTGAAGGCAGACTGGTATCTGTGCATCATGGCAGCAAACAGGATGCAGCTTGAGCATGAGAAGAGTGCCTCCTAGTGGCTGAGCTGCAGCATGAGCCTGTGTGAACCAGAGAAAAAGCTGCAATATTAGGTTTATGATATTCCTCCTGATCTGGGTTTCCAAAAACACGATTCATCCAGATGTGAAGATCCAGGAACACCCAAGATGATTCATTCAGTGTTCTGTCAGATGTTCTCCATCCTCTGATGTTTGAAAAGAGGAGTCAGGGGCTGATAGTGATTTCCTCGTACGATGAAGCTTTGTTAGAGAAATGGTAAGTGGCTGCTAACTGCGTGCAGCTGCTTGATATTCGGAGGTGCGAGCAGCTTGCTCCCATTTGACCAGGAGGACCTCGAGCTGATTTCAAGACAAGAGGAGTAGAGGTCTTTAATTACAGCCCTCTCTGTGGCTTCAGGCACCACTGGCCTCACTTCACAATTAAGACCAGCAGTTAGCGAGGAGCTAATACACGAGAAATGTAAGCAGCCAAGAAAAAAGAGGGAAGTCTTCAAAGGAAAGGAAGTTCCATTTATTTTCTAAAGCATCGCTCGATCAAGTTTCTGAAACAGTGCAGTGTTGCTGTTCTAGACATGACCCCATGATGGAGTCAGATAATGCCAACGGGCCACCGTTAGTGCTCCCTGCAGCCTCGTCCACGCCCTCCTGTAACACGTATCCGTGGTGCAGAGAGAGTGGCTCCAGAGCTCTAATGGCCTCAGCAGCCATAATGTGTTTGGACAGATGGGAGAGGCGAGTGCTGATGTGCTTAACTACGCATTTTACAGCTAAACTATTAAAGAGTTGTGCTGTTTACACTCCAACATTTGAATACCTGTCTTCAGGCCAGTTTAATTATCCGGGCCCTTCTGTTATTTCTGCTGCTTTGTTGTCTCTCAGCTTTTGCACGAGGCATGAGAGATTTGTTTGCAGCTTCATTAAGATATGGTAGCGGGTTTGCAGGAAGCAAAATAATAAATAAATAAACAAATAAATAAAAATGCTCAAGTATCTCACGCAGCATTCTCCCTGCCTTCTCTGAGCAGATACTGTTATGCATCCATTTTTCTTATAAAGTCATTTAAAGTGAGAAAATTAAGAAAAAAAATGCCCTGTGATGCCTGCACTTTGAAATCTCTCAGGGCTTTAAGCAAAGGGGGGGGGAGCACATGCACCCCCCCACCACCTTTGCCTGTGATTCATCCCTGAGACGTTTGATTAGTTCATGCGCACTTATAGAGGAGAAAAGGGTTATAATTTTGTTTCATGAATTCCTTCATATGTTCATCTTCAACTTCCTGTTCAAATGAAGCATTAATCAAAGAGAAGAGAGGGAAGAGGGCATTCAGCCAGCAGAGCCACAGTCTCAGGGTCTTCCCGAGCCTGTGGCTGTGCTGTTGAGAGACGGGAGGAAGCAATGGTTTTTAATTATCTGGACTACATACAGGATGCCGTTTTTGATTGTTTTAATGAGGCAGCTGGCCTATTGTCTTCCCTTAATTCCTCCATTGTTTTTAGAATATGTCATAGTTCTTTATTCTTTTATCAGGTGCTCTGCAGGAGGATTTAGACAATAGCCTTCTTTCCAACTGCATTGGCCACTGCACAAAGGCGGCTCACACTGCAGACAGTTAGCAGGCAAAACACAAGCTGCACTTTCCTCAGCCTTTCCCCCAGTTTCACAACTCCACGCTCTTGGCCCGCCGCTCTAATTCTTGACCCCAACCACCCTCGTTCACGTGTCACCGGTGGCTCACCTGTTTTTCTGTGATTTGAATCATGAAAAGCCCGTCGGAGGCAAATAGCCCTGACAAATCTCTGGAAAGGACTCCATTTGTTTTTGTCTGGTGCCCAGCTGACGCCTCCGTGCATACCGTTTCCAGTGCTTTACAGCTCCACATGTGCAGAAAGAGGACACCCTCATATGTGTGCCCATGTTCATTCACCGTGGGTTTAAATGTTTTATGTTTGCAGGTGCATTGCCCTAATTTATGCACGTTTGGATTTAGATTTCTGAAGGATTTCTGTGAAGGTTATCCAGTATCTCAGTAGGCTTTTGGTAACAAAGATTGCAGGGGAAAAAATGCTAATTTTCAGTTGGAATCATTTGCACACTTACTAGGTCCACCTGTTCAGCTGTTTATAAACACAACAGCTAATCAGCCAATCAGATGGCAGCAACCTAAAGCATATCTAGACGTAACTGGTTCTAGATTATAGAAAGACAACATGAGTTCTAATAACCACTGGTTCCTACCACGTTCAGCAGAACAGCAGCTCTGAACCACAGCATGATGAACCTGGAAGCAGATGGACTCCAGCAGCAGAAGAGCACACCTGTCAGCTAAGAACAGGAAACTGAAGCAACAATTCACACAGGATCACCAGAACTGGACCAGAAGAGCCTGGAAAACCTTTCCTGGTCTGATGAGTCTGGATCTCAGCTACAACATTCAGATGGTCGGATCAGAATTTGGTGTCACCAACATGAAAGTATGGATCCATCCTACTTTTCTAGAAATGGTTTCACAATTTTCAGACTCACAGAAGCTAAATATAGACGCATTGGAGGCTGGTTGCAGGTTGCAGTGACATAACAGGGAGGCTGCTAACACTCATGTAGAGGGGTTGAAAACCATTGCAAACATTTTCAGACATTTTGGAAACTCCTTTGTGAATGCTGTTTGTGATTTGTTGTACAGTTGCAACCCAGTGAGATACTGGGCTTCCAGATGGTGATACATGTGCAAACCTTCTATAAAACTCCAGCAAGCATCACAGACTACTTCCTAGTTCTGACTGGGATGAACACACAAGTAAAATGGTAAATGGCCTGTATTTGATATAGCGCCTTCTAGGGTCCTGTAACCCCCCAAGGCTCTTCACAATGACAACAAACAGTCATTGTACCACACACACACATTCACACACTGGTAGTGATGAGCTACAGCTAGCCTGGGGTGCACAGACACCACCGGTCCCTCCGACCACCACCAGTAGGCCAGGCGGATAACGTGTCTTGCCCAAGAACACAACAACTGTGACAGACAGGGCTTGAACCTGCAACCCTCCAGTTACCGGACAGGCACTTAACTCCTCTGCCACCGTCGCCCTGGTGTAGTTGAAACTAATTCAGTTGATTCACTGTAACAAGCACAGCGTTCCCTCCATGTTCCGCCTTGCTCAGTGAAACCGGGCCCTCCCTCACACACAACACACAGATCTGTGGCATTCGTGGCTAAAAGGGACGCACTTTGATTCCATATTTGCCCAAACGCAGTAAAACATTTTCATCAGATTCCACCTAATCTGTTTTATTTCAGCTGAGTAGAGCACGAGGCATCGCTGATTGATCCAAACATGCCTGATGTGTATCTGAAAACCTAATTCTCTTTGTGAGCCGAGCCCGTCTGAGAGACTCTTACAGAGGGGGGAACTTTTGTGGCTGCGACCGTGATATGTTCCCCGCCATTGTCAGCGGCAGTTTGTATCTACCTTGACGGTGAGTTCGGCAGACAGTTGAGAGGAGTTTTATTTTAATTAGAAGATAAAAATTCAAAGGGTCTCTCCAGGCAGTGTGGGCTATGACAGAATCAAAAAGATGAAGCGGAGCGGCCTGAAGTGTGCGTGTCGTCACAGCAGATTGGCTGACAGATAGGGTCCGCTCTTCGAGTGGTGCACACACACACACACACATAAAAACAGTGAAAGATAGTATATTTTAATACCATTTCAGTCTTTTGACAGGTCTGTGCTGATCTAACTCTAAATCACAAGCACATTGAGAAAACGACAGTTTTAATCAGGCTTTAGGGTCAGAAACATCATTTTTATTTGATATAATGGGTGATTCTTATAAAACCTAATGAATCTATGCTGCTTGTTGCTCTAAAGACATAATTGTGCTTTCAGCCACCAAATTTCCTCTCAGATCCTCAACCCATGCCCCTTCATCCCATCCGCAGGGTGGTTTTTAAACCTGGTGATTCACTGATTTTGTGTAAACAGTGTCTCGCCGTTTTCCTTTTTTTAATGAGGGTGGGGGCTCTCTGGCTGTGCCCCCTCTCCTCAGGACTCTTCATTCCACATCAGCCAGGCCTCAAACCGCATGTCCCCTCTCAGCCTGACGCTCCGTCGGTATGTTTGCACATCTTTGAAAGCCAACAGCGTGCTTTAATTAATTGTCCAGCTTTCCTTAGAAACAATGTCCTAATTCTGCCATTTAGCGCGAGCGTATCATAGTTTGTTGTTATCTCCACCGCCAGATTTCTGTAAATAGTCATATTAAAAACTTTAATCTCTTCAATGGAAAATGAAGTGCTGCTGAAAAGCCTGTCATGTGCCGAGATAAATTTTATCTAAGCTAAAACCTTCACTCTCTTCTTTTACCCCCCTCCATCGTCCCTCCTGCCTCCCCTCTTTCTCTGACTTAATGAAAATGTTCAGAAGATTTCAGAGGAATGCTTAATCCCAAAACACAACAATCTAATGACGCAGAGGACATGTCTCTGTGTTGTAGCTGACAACAGCCCTGTAGGCAACAGTTTCCCCCAGCTGAGGTAGACGTCGCCTCTGGATATGGGGGTCTGATATAGACAGACATTAGAGTGACGGATAGAAGAAAAGAACAAGAACATTATTTCTAAAAGCTCCATTTACCTCCTTACAAAAGTAGGAAACTTCTGCTTGAGCTGCTTGATCATAGAAAAAAACTGCATTTTGATAAATGATTATTTAACACGTTAATTTGAGGTTAATTTGATTCATCCCACAGCCTTAATTTCTGCCTTTTTTGCTAAAGAATATGAAAAAAATGGGTGTGCTTAAACGGCGTTATTATGAAAGTTTTGAACAATTTCTGAAAATTAACAATTTCAGTTTCATTTCTACACCGTTCCATCCATCCATTTTCTTCTGCTTATCCGGAGTCGGGTCATGGGGGCAGCAGCCTAAGGAGGGAAGCCCAGACTTCCCTCTCCCCAGCCACTTGGGCCAGCTCCTCCGGGGGAATCCCAAGGCGTTCCCTGGCCAGCCAAGAGACTGAGTCCCTCCAAGGTGTCCTGGGTCTTCCTTTAGGTCTCCTCCCGGTTGCACGTGCCCGGAAAACCTCACCAGGGAGGCGTCCAGGAGGCTTCCTAACTAGATGCCCGAGCCACCTCAACTGGCTCCTCTCAATGAGGAGGAGCAGCAAGTCTACTCCGAGCCCCTCCTGGATGACAGAGCTTCTCACCCATTCTCTAAGGGAGAGCCCAGACACCGTGCAGAGAAAACTCATTTCAGCCGCTTGTATCCGTGGATCTCGTTCTGTTGGTCACTACCCAAAGCTCGTGACCATAGGTGAGGGAAGGAACGTAGATCGACCAGTAAATCGAGAGCTTTCCACCATTTAATAAACATTACAAGTGTAATGTTGCAAAGCAACAATGATTAAAAAACATCTCAAAACACTAATAACTTGAAGAAAGTGAAGAAAAGAAGAAATAAAATTCACAAAACTTCATCCAAAGCGCCTAAATGTACCTGTAGAATTTTAAATGACTGTTCTATTTCTATTTTTAAGGTTGTTGATGCTGAAGCTTGAAGAGCTTCAACATTTATCAAGGAAATACTAAAATGAATTCAGGAATGAACAAAAGCCAGCCCAGCGTTACCTGATCATGTTCTCTTGTTCCTGTTGAGAGACGAGCTGCAGCGTTTTCTACAACCTGATGAAAGGGACTGATCCAAACCCTCACACAGGGAATTTCAATAATCTAATAAAACCATGAAAAGGATTTCCCCTTTGCTGGGAGTCATAATTAAAACAAGACTGATTTGTTCATCAAATTTAAAAGTAATCTAAAATTTAAGAAAATGTTCTTTATTTTATACATGCTCATTTCACAAGATCTGTCGTTAAAACTCAAAATTCAAATGTAAGAATAAAATGTATTTTCTGACTAAATTAATAATTTTGCTTCATTCAGGCAATTTTAGTTGGAAGAACATAAAACATAAACGTCCCGCCATGCCAGTGTCTGCTCACTGACTCAATGTAAAATCTGCTATCAGGGAAAATTCTTAATCATTGACGCTCAGCTGATGAATGTGCAATTTCTCTTTATTGAAACTAAGCCTTGAAATATTGCAAAACTTTGAGGTTTTTTTTTAATCAAACCCTTTATCATTTCATCGCCATGTTTCACACTCACGTATATTTATGTTTAAGTACGTGTATTAAGAGAAGTTTAAAACCAGAACGTTTACATAGAACTAAACCCTGAGCTAACATTTTGGCATCTGTCTCTGCTTCATCCAGGTGGCCAGCTGTGGTGCACCACCACCAAGAACATGATGGAGGGCGAGGAGCTGGTGGCGTTCGCGGTGGACTTTGACTCGCGTCTGCAGGCGGTGAACCACATGTCTCTGAGCGAGGGCATGTACCCAGCCAGGCTGCTGGACAGCATCCAGCTTCTACCGCAGCAGGCCGCCATGGCCTCCATCCTCCCCACTGCCATCGTGAACAGTAAGTTTCCGCTCACAGAGCAGGAATGCTTTTATTTAGATGTCTTCTTCTCCCATCCTGTCTCATCGCCTGCACTCAGTCACCTGCTTAACAAGGAGCGCTGTCTCCGGTGGGCGTAGATTAACGCAGATGAGTCTCTGCGCTGGAGATAAGAACCACTGACCTTCAAGTTTTGGGTTCACATAAACACACCGAGGCTCAAACTAACGTGTTAATTGCAAAGTACATGCCTCATGCAAATAGTGTGTTTATTTACTTAGCGAGGGCTATCTAGGTTCAGCTCAACAGGGAGGCTTCTGTAAGCAGATGGTCCAGTGTTCTTGTTTGCCCTTGAGTAAGGGTAGCAACCCATTGGTAGCATACAGAGATAGTCTGCAGCTGAGGATTTGGTTGAAAAGCCTTTTAATGCATGCTTTGAGAGTCACAAGTGGAAAGGAGGAATGTGTGTGTGCATATGCTGATGTGCAAGCTTTTATCTTTACACTTACATAAGAAAGCACCGTTTGTATCCTGATATCATGCCCCCTTTGTCCCTTTCCAGAGGACATCTTCCCCTGTAAGGCGTGTGGAATCTGGTTCAGGAGTGAAAGGAACCTGCAGGCCCATCTCATGTACTACTGCAGTGGGCGGCAGAGGGAACCAGAGACGGTGGTGGAGGACAGTGACAATGGACCCCACCAGACTCCCAGTATTTGCCCCTTTCCACAGTGCAACAAGAGCTTCTCTGGAGCCCGGGCCCTGGAAATGCATTTGAGCACCTCACACAGTGGTGAGTGACGATACCACATTGCATATCGTATTTCAAATTGATGATGCAGATGGTGAAATGCTTTAGAAAAATATTACAGATTTGAACACAAATGAAAAAAATGAGTGTCATTTCTTTTGAGAAACACACATCTGTTGTCAGGTAGCAAAGTTGACAGTTTATCCTTGAGAGGAGAAAAATCTAGTGGATGGGAATAAGCTTGGCATAATGCATGTGTGTTTGATGGTTTCCACAGTTAACTCCAAAGGAGAGGTGGGAGACGAGATTCTGAGCATTTCTTCCTTTTATCTCCCTCACAGGTGTCAAAATGGAAGAGAGCCTCCCTCCTGGCACCAGCTTGAAATGCACAATCTGTAACTACACGGCAGATTCTCTTATTACATTCCAGCATCACATCATGTCTCACCTGTCACAGGCGGCCTTCAGATGCAATCACTGCCATATCAGCTTTCAGAGCCACAGGGAACTCTTGCAGCATCAGGACTTACACGGGCACGGCAGCAAACTTCACAGGGAAGGCGACGGCACTGAGCATTCCCCCAGGGGGCCCGAGGAGAGCCTCCAGCAGCAGCAGCAGCAGGCCCGCTCTGAGCTGGCCAACAGGAAGGATGCTCTGCTGGGGAGTCCCAAAGGGGCCCTCAGCAAGGAGACCAGCACAGACGGAGACACTGACAAGGCTGAGAAGAAGCCCATGCTGACTGCTCAGAAGGGAGAGGCCCACCCAGGCAGCAAAGCCAGTTTTTCTTACACTAGGATCAAATCTGAGCCCTCCAGCCCCCGACTGGCCTCCTCCCCGGTGCAGCATAATATGCCTACATTTCCCATGGGCCCCTTCTTGTCTCAGTTTGCTTTCTCCCAAGACATTTCAGTAGTACCACAGGCTTCAGAGATTCTGGCTAAAATGTCAGAGCTAGTTCATCGGCGGCTCCGCCATGGTGGGAATAGCTACCCCCCTGTCATCTACAGTCCTCTGATGCCCAAAGGGGCCACGTGTTTTGAATGCAATATCACCTTCAGCAACCTGGACAACTACTTAGTCCATAAAAAGCACTACTGTAACAGTCGCTGGCAGCACCTGGCCAAGTCTCCAGACTTTTCTGCACTCTCTGATAAGGTTCCAGAAGCGGTGAGCCCTAACAGTGGTCACAGTTCTGTCAGCCTGTTGGCTGGCTGCCACCCAGCAGACACCGACAGCCACCTCATGCAGTCTGCTTGCCTGAACTCCAATGTGTTAGACATGATCAATGCTGGGGCTAAAGGGCCCGATAAGGATCTAGCAGGACAGGTGAAGAAGGTCTGTACCCCGACTGGAGCTGAGGACAGACTCAATGGGAAGCAAATGGAGGGGAAAAGCCCGAGTACAGGCTTAGTGGAAAGTGATAACGATCCCAACAAGACAACCTGTGATGCCTGTAATATTACATTCAGCCGTCATGAGACATACATGGTCCACAAGCAGTACTACTGTGCCACCCGTCATGATCCCCCCATGAAGCGCATGTCCGCCAATAAGGTGCCCTCAATGCAGAGAACCATGAGGACCCGTAAGCGCAGGAAGATGTATGAAATGTGTCTCCCTGATCAGGACCACCAGAGACCCCCTATGGCTCAACCTGGTTTTCTTGGGGTTCCTTCTATTAACCCTTGTACATCCCAAGAGGCTGTAGAAAACCTAGCTGACCGCTTCCACCCCCGCTGTGATATCTTTCCTGGGATGGTACCCAAACACCTGGAGGCCTCTCTGACTGTCACTAAACCTATTCTGGCGTCCAAAAGTAACACCATGGAGCAGCAGGAGCTGGATGCACCCATTGATCTCAGCAAAAAATGTTCATCAGACAAGACGTGTAGCTCTCCCAAAAGACTTTTGGACTATCACGAATGTGCAGTGTGCAAGATAAGTTTTAACAAAGTGGAGAACTACCTGGCACACAAACAGAACTTTTGTCCCGCAACAGCCGCTGCTGCTGCTGCTGCTGCCTCTCAACAACAACAGCCACAACAGCAGCAGCAACACAATGACAGTGGCAGCCTGGAGTCTACCATGTTCCCAGATGTGAAGAGTGAAGGCAATAACAGCCCTGATGACGGCTACGATAAGAGCCCTGGCAAATGTGAGAAGAATGGGAATGGAAAGGTGATGGTGCAGAATGGAGGCATGTTCCCCCCTCACCTGGGGCCTGTGCCGGGACTTAAGCCTTTTCCTGAGCCCCAGCTCATCCCATCAAAAGACGAGAACAAGAATATGTTTCTGCCCCACTGCCTTTATCCTGGAGCAATAAAAAAGGTGAAAGGTCCAGAGCAAATATCGCCGTATTTTGGGATAAAGCCAACCGATTATGTGACTGGGGGACCGGTGATGCAGGGAGAGGCTGGTGAACAGGAGCAGAGCGTTAACGGAGGGGAGATAGGAGCAACCAGAGAGCCGGCCCCACAGCCTACTGCAAACGGTTGCCCTCACCCCAACAAGGAAACTCTTCCGCTCTTGCCCAAAAACCGGGGCATGGTCATTGTCAATGGGGGTCACAAGCCAGAAGAGCGCTCGGGCACGGCCCCATCTCAGCAGGAGAACCAGCCCCAGTCAGAGAGCCAGCCCTCCAACCCTTCACCCACATGGGCCACGGAAAATCAGGCCGACTCCAACGAGAACATGTCACCACCATCAAAGTCTCCCACTGAGGAGGCGGCACCCGCGGCCAATAAGGGCGTGAACGGCTCTGGCAGTGGCAAATACTGTCGCCTCTGTGACATCCAGTTCAACAACCTATCAAACTTTATTACTCATAAGAAGTTTTACTGTTCGTCACATGCTGCAGAGCACGTGAAATAAGCGGAGAACAAGAAAAAAGACATGTTGTTCTTCTCCTTGCCACAACCTTTTCCTTCAGACTTTTTCTCCTTTTTCTCCTTTGTTTTGGTACACTGTTGTGTCTGGAATAGTGCATCATGCAGTGCTAACCGCTGCTTGTGGACAATCAAGAGAAGCTTCTTCTTTCATCATTTGAAGACTCAAAAATGCAAAACCCTTGGTTAAGAAAAAAAAAGAACAAAAAATCAAGAATATCATCGGTGCCAAGTTCACATTAATTTATTTTACAATCAGTATTAATAGGAGTAGTGATCTTAATTTAAATTCAAAAGGAAATTTATATCAGAGTTGTTTGTAATGTTATTGTATAGTCATTCTTGTGTAGCACACATATTGTTTACACTGTAATGTAGACTCAAAGAAACAATAAACAATACAAAAACGAGATGCATTTTAGACACAAAAATAGCTACTGAGGCGCTTGTGTATTCTTATTTGCTGTACCAGTTTCTGTATGCTCAAAATGTCTCCTGCAGATCACCACTAATGACTTGTTAGCCTTGTTAGCACCATTTGGGCGTGACTAAAGGCACAAGGCTGCATCTCACATTTTTGCATACATATATATATATATATATACATATATATATATATATATATATGTTTATGGCTTTGCATACATATGTGGCTGTTTGTCCCTGTCTCTTTCGTTCAACTCAGATGTGGATGTTTTCATAAGGATGACAGCATTCTTGTATAGTACTCGTATTTCTGTTTGATGATACACTTTGGTCTCCCTTTTGGAAATTTGCTCTCAATGCAATAGTTTGTAAATGAGGGAACATTACTGAAAGCAGTATTATGAAATGGGGACTGTGCATATAATTATTTGTAACCCCCACAGGGAAAAAGAAAAAAAAGAAAAATGGCTGTACGAAAATTAACTTTATTGCTGATGAACAAGTTGGCCTGGAGGTCAGTGGGGATACTGATGTAAAATGATCATTCCAATGTCCTGAATATGGGAGAAAATGTTTCTTAAACGTTGTTGCTATGCATGTATATGGATGGAATTAAATTCCAGATCTGTTGGAAATTTTTATTTTGATGTGGTGTCATAATTAAACTTAAATCCTCAGGATAAACCGGGTGTGGTGTGCTTTATTTAAACCATCTGTGCTCACGTATGTAGAGCTCATTCTAAAAATAGTGGTTTTTATGAACATATTCATTAGCTGAAACGGCTTTGGCATCAACTTTGGGCTATTTAGACGTGGGCTTTTCTCTGAGTCAAGAGCAGAAAGATTCAGATTCATTTATTAATGACCACACAAGTTGGTGGAATTTGTTTCCGGTGCAGCATGACATGCTCACAACTCTGTGTCTACATGATGTAACTAAAAAAAACAGGAACATACAAGAATACAAGAAATTAGGCAGTTAATTGATTTAGTGACCGTATAGCTGATGGTTGATTTTGTTTGTAAAGACCTGTAGCGTCTTCCAGAAGGCAATAGTGTGAACAGATGATGTGCGTGAGAAGGGTCCGAGGTGATTTTTCCTGCCCGTTGTATAATGCGTCTATGGTGAAGTGTGTGAATGGAAGGTAGGGTATGACCTATTAATTTTATACAATTTGTCTGTTATGCGTTGAAGTTTTTTACGTGAGTTGGAATCCAAATGTCCATACCAGACAGAGGTTCTTAAGTCCTTTATTTAGAAAAATTCTGTATTTGCATCTTCTTCAACGGTGTATTGACGACTGCCCCGTTGATTGACATTCGTATTGGTGAGTACATCATGTTGTTCATTGTCCAATAGCATGCAGAGACCATTTGAAAGACAACCATCGATTCTGCCCCACAAGCGAGATCTGTCTATGGGTCGTGGCGTGCCAGGCTAGGAAACTGATGCACTGGACCAAAATTAAGCCAAGGCACCTTTGGCTTTAACAATATTAAGACTGAGTTGGATGAGATAAAAGCTGAGCAGTGTGTGTGTGTGTACGTGTGTACTTTATATGCGTAAGTGGACAAATTTTGATTTTTAACCTGTAACGTGCTGACATTTCCACATTGTGGGGACATTTTGCTGGTCCACACAGTGCAAAACATCTTAAAACGATATAGAGGTATGGTGTGAATTAACGTTTTGTTTAGGTCAGGGTTAGGAATAGAACAGCATTGGTTAGGGTATGGGTTAGGCATAGTGGAGTCACTAAAATGAATGGAAGTCAATGAAGGGTCCACACAAGGATACAAATACGTGTGTGTGTGTGTGTGTGTGTGTGTGTGTGTGTGTGTGTGTGTGTGTGTGTGTGTGTGTGTGTGTGTGTGTGTGCGTGTGTGTGTGTGTGTGTGTCCTTTTTACCTTGATAAGGAATAATGTATTAATTTTTGGCACTGGCCAATCTGGCAAAGAGCCTGAAATAACTTGAAAGATAAGATGAATCTAAGACTGAAAAACATTTCATCACTCTGAGTACGTCCACAGTTATCTTCAATTAAAAAGCTTCCAAAGAAGCAGAGCTGCGCAAAAACATGTCCTGAAATTGACTTTCTGATGAACCTCAGCCGTCATGTAGACAATCTCTACAAAAGGTAAGAAGATAAGCTGGAGGTTTTATTGAATATTTAAAACATGTTGGACTATTACTGGTGTCTCTCGCTCTGGTCACTCGCTCTGCTGCCTGGCTTGTCGCCGCCTCACCAGCTTCCACAGGTGTTGGCTGATGGCAGATGGCTTCTTGTAGATCATTCGCCGGTCTGCTCCTTTTATGTGAATGTGATTGGCTGATGGGTAGGATTCCTTCAGAAACTTCTTTTGAAGTTCAGCCACCATCTGGTGTGGAGGGGGGCGGTATTTACCATGTTAGTGGGGCATTGTTTACTCACTGAAGCTGCAGCATAAAGTTACAGTAAAGCACTCACCTGGTTCAGGTGTTCTGGAATCTGCTCATCAAACGAATCCCCAGTGAGCATGCTCACTGAAATCTTGCTGGAGAGGGGTTTAAACTTTGTAATGTCCCTTTAGAACACACAAACCATGGTAGTGATGTAGAGTCAAACATACTTTGGGTGAAGTTACACTGAAACATCCACAGAGAAATCGTTTTTCATCATACCTGACTTGAGCCGCGCTTTCATTCATGAAGTAATGCTCATCGACAGCACCACTCTGGTGGGCGGGGTTACTCAGCAGGTACTTCTATCAGAGGCACAGAAAAGGATCGTATTAGGATCGTATTTTTTAACATCTAAACGTCTTGAGTTGGAGACAAAGACAAAAAGGAATATAAAGACAGATTTAACCTTCAGGTTCATTCAAAAAGTTTTTCAAACCTTGTTCTGTCACCTTCAAACCAAGAAATATTTGTGCAAGATTTAATTTCTTTGGAAATTGTATTCAGGAATATCAACGTCCATAAAGACAGCATCAGGCTCAACAAAATGACCTATTTAAAGCAACATTCTGCAACTTTTACACCTTAAAATTATGCTTTTTTGTAAAGTTTTTGCATCATAGTATTATCTATTATGTTCATTTTCATACCTGTGATAGTGTTGGGGGGGTCCCACATCTGTTTACTGCACTATACAGTTTTTGTGCATCGGGTAGCGAAGGAAGTACTGACTGGGTGTCGTTTTACGGCAGAATATGGCAAGCCAAAGGGATAAAAAAGCGCGCGTTCTAAATGCACGTTATGTCCGCCAAAACGCGCATCTTGAACGCGCGTTTTGACGCCAAAAGGGGCAAAAACTCACGTGTTCTAAAAGCGAGCATTATGTCCGCCAAAACGTGCGTCTTGAACGAGCGTTTGGCGGACATAATGCGAGTTTAGAACGTGCATTTTTTTATCCCTTTGGCTTGCCATAATTGTATAACGTAGACTCGCTGTAGCAGTGGCAGATTCACCAAAGAAAGCTAGAAATCCCTTATCAGAGGAATCTAGGAAAAGAAAAGAAGAACGTGATAGAGCAAGAGCAAAGACCAGAGTTATTATTGGGTTGTCTTTTCCTCGCTGGAGAGCTCTTTTAGAAAGAAAGGCATGAACTACAGACTCTAACCTAGCTGTGCTGCTAATGGATAGGTAAGTAATAAATTATTTCACCGGGGTTATTGTGTTTGGTCGGGCATAAAGTTGTTATACAGTCCTGATAAAACTATTTATTCAACGTGTGGAGGTGGAAAAGTTTGTTTTCGTTGTTTTGCCTGATATTAGGAATGTAAAAATGCCTCTTATGCCCGAGAAAGAGATTTAATGTTATGACAGTGACGTTACGCAGCAAGCCTCTAGAGGGCGACAGACACCATATAACGGCAATGTTGCGGAATGCTGCTTTAATTTAGTAGAACGTTTTTAGACAACTGAAAGTGAAATAAACATGATGGTAGGGTCACTCAGAAAAAAAGATTTTTAAAACATACTCCGCAGTTTCAAGATTGAAGTTCTGACTAGGGTACTGAATTTGGTACTTTTTTGGCACCAAGCAAATTCCGTGGTACCTACTGAGTGCCAATTCACGTGATATGAAACGGTGCCTTGTTTCATTACCTGTCCTTCATAACGAGAACTTGCGAGACAGCAGTTTGCCAAGATAGACAGCAGCGCAAGAGTGCAATGTCGTCAGTCACTGCCGGACGAGCTGTAAACAGAACAAGCAGCATGGCAGAGAGGAAGCGCTCTAGAGTTTGGGTCCACTTCACTAAATGTGATGGGTAACTGGGTGATGATGAAACCAGCGACAACGATCTCAGTGAGGCGTCATTGTCTTAATCTGCTCCAGCAGCAAAATAAACTGTTTAAGATAACGTTAGCTTGATATTTTAGCGTCCATTAACATTGCTATCAGCTAATAGAGCGTTCACTTTCTCCTCAGAACTCAGAAATTCTGACTTCCAAGTAGGAAAAATCAACTGTTTGAAAAAGAACAGCAAAATGAATGATGATACACAGTAAATTAAGTTCACAGCAAAGATGTTTGCTTCAGTTTAATTAGCAGTTTCTAATACTACACGGACCCACCATACAGGGGAAAGGAGAGGAATAGGAGTACATGGAGCTGGGTTTTAGTTTGTGAAACACCACAATATTAAAATACAAACAGTTGTATGGTATCGAAGTTTGTTTTAGTTTCATTTGTACAGGGTGGGCCATTTATATGGATACACCTTAATAAAATGGGAATGGTTGGTGACATTAACCAGATATCAACACAATTTCGATCCGCTCCTCACGTGTTAACCTCTTCAACATGTCAATGGCTGTGAACAAAGAGAAACTTGTAAATAACTCATGACAGAATAAAGTTATGTTAAAACCAAGCACACCATTGTTTTTCTTGTGAAATTACCAATAAGTTGGATGTGTCACATGGCCCTCTTCCTATTGAAAAAACAAAAGTTGGATCCAAGATGGCCGACTTCAAAATGGCCACCATGGTCACCACCCATCTTGAAAAGTTTGCCCCCTCACATATACTAATGTGCCACAAACAGGCCGTTAATATCACCAACCATTCCCATTTAATTAAGGTGTAGCCATATAAATGGCCCGCCCTGTAGTTGGTAATGCATGGTCTCCTCATCAGAGTTATTCCAGAGGGCAGAGAAGAGGAATAGGAGCACATGGAGCTGGGTTTTAGTTTATGCATCATTTAGAAACAGTTGTGGTTAAAGGTTTTCATAGTGAAGAATTTTGTACAACACTACGATGATAAAATACAAGCAGCTGTATGTTAATAATTGTGAAAATAATCTCTAAAATGATACATATTTCAGTGCCATAGAAGACATCCCTCTTTAACTTTTTTAGATTCCTGAAAAGCTTTACACTCCATCAGCTGCTTAACATACAGCTGTGGCCAGAGATTTTGGGAACGACACTAATATTATTTGTCACAATTTGTCTTCAGTAATTTTTTGTGACAATTCATATTTGTGTCCTCAAAAGTTTAGCCACAACTGTATAGAAATGAAACATTTAACATTGTAAACATTTTCTGTTGGTGTCAAGTTGTTTAAAGGAGCCATATCATGGAAAATCCACTTTTTGGAGCTTTTTACTATATGTGAAATTGTTATTCTCTCATGAAAAATACCCCCAAACCCGTTTTTGGCTGCATTCATGCGTTTTCCTGTGTCAGCTGCAAATTTTGAGTTTTAATTTGAAAAACCTGCAAAAGCCTCGATGGAAACTAAGTGTGTCATCAGGCCCTGCTCCTCCCCCTGAAGCTGGTCTCAGATCTGGAACCCGCCTATCCTGAAAGTAAGTCACTAATGCCCACTTTCTCCAAGCTGCGGGCATAGAGCGGTGGATTTCATGCTACAGTTGAGAATGTGACCTTCATGTCACAGATGCCTGATTTAAACCTCCACCGGTACCAGAGTGGATATTCTGACAAATTACTTCTGCACTGGGCACAAAATACCGCCCGTAAAAACCATGTGTCCTGTCCATGAATAATCACGTAATGGCCAGCACAGGATATCTGTGTTAGGCGACTAACATTTTGTAACAGGCTTGGTGGTAAAGCCTAATTTATGTTTCTCTGTCAGCTTCCTGGGAGAGACGCACCAGATTGATGGAGATGTTTTGCCTTCAGACTTCTCCGTCACCTGAGGAGTGTTGCATCGCAATTTCCCGCCAGGACAACCGAGGGCGTAGCGCTTTTCTGGGGTATCACCATGCCACCATTACAGTCACGTATCCAGTCCAAGATAGTGTATTTACTACTGTGTTTACATTGTTTTATTGTATTTCTGAGACTTTTTAACACAGACAAATGTGTCCCTCATTCTCCTCCACCTTTTCATGCGGTCGCCACCTCTAAACCCTCGTTTCCCGTCATTTCCGTCCACGAATAAAACGCTTGCTGCGTATCTTTATACTCCTCCAGTCACGGCTGAATAAACGTTCATATTTTCAGTTTTTCCGCGCGGTATTCTTCAAGCTGCTCCGTGTCTGCCGCTAGATATCTTCAGCTCTCTTTCAATTTTTTTGAGGGGCCAATGGTGGTGCTGTTGATGAATTTAAAGGAAGCGGCGTCCTGACCAATCACAAGCTTGCGCTCTGCGTCTCGTTCGATGAATGTTCAGAAAATTGGACTCAACTCCGTCTGTCCTTGCGAGCCTGTTGGAAAGCCCTTTAAACGACGGATAATGGCGTTGCGTGTCTCCGTACCGACACAGATGGAGAAGCATAAATTAGGCTTAAGATTAACTACATGGTATCCTGTTTTGCGCCGGACTGACTCCCGGTCTTTTTTAGCTACACTTGCCAGTATTATGTTTTCAACCCTTTATTGGTAAACTGTTTAAAATACAAATTTTTTTGTTTATTTAGCCAGTGTGAGTCCATGTGAGTTGAGCAGAGTAAATCAACCAAAATGCTGCGTGGAAATGACCAAATTCAAAGATCTTTAGAGACACAAAATATTTTGCTAAATGAAATCTGCTTCAGCCGGCTATATAAATTACTGCCGACGCCGGGAGTCGAACCGGCGTCAGCACATGGAAAACAAGATGAAAGGCAGCTGCTTTAATCACTAGACCCAATAACAGCTGACTTGCCTAAGACGCTGTTTTGTCAGAGCGGGCGTGGGCGGAGCTTCACTGAAACGAACCGTTTAATTTCCGGGTACAAATTCAGGCTGATGAAAATAACTCATCTTTAAGATAAAATGACATCAGTAATATTTTATCATATATGGTGCTCTCAAAGGTTTAAAATAGCAAACTGTTTCTGAAATCTCTCCCTGAGAGAGAGAGAAGGGAAATGAGCAGATTTTCCTTTAACTGTATCCATCACCCACATGTGATGCGACCTGATAGTTTTGGTGCCATTAACACTGAAACAAACAATCCTGCTCCAGCTCAATTAGGCAGTGGTTACAGAACATGCCCTTGAGAAATGGACTGCATGCTCTGTTGAGTTCGGTGTGTGTGTGTGTGTGTGTGTGTGTGTGTGTGTGTGTGTGTGTGTGTGTGTGTGTGTGTGTGTGTGTGTTAAAACCTTCTCTAGCCTGTTGACAAACCTCCTCTTTTTTACTGTCCTTGGAGAATTCAGGCACAATGATGTCCTTATCTCCTTGGCAACAACTGTAATACTTGAAAAGCTGAAACAGGTCCCTCATCACTGCTGCCATCAAATCATGGGTGGGTGGCTGGCAGCAGAGAGAAAAAAAAAACGTCTTCATGGACTGGTAAGATTCGTCTCCGAGCAGACGTCATCGGACAAGCAGCAAAACTGAAGATGCTGAACGGATGTTAGAATAAATGTTGCAGAAGGCCATCGCAGGCTCATTTGGCTCTGGTTTTGTTTCAATTACAAAAACAAGGCAGGATTAAATATCCTATAATAATATCACTGTGTCATAAATGCAGGAACAGGACGTAAACCGAGGCGGTTGTTCCAGGAGCCATGTTTTCAAAGATACTGTTTGCTGTTCATCATTTGGATCTATTACTCCTCTTCCTCGCTTGTTTCCAATACAAAGTGAATAATGACTACAGGACTACCTGACAGGCAGAAATGGCACAGCTGTGAGTGTGAATCACAGCAGCCTGTGCAAAATATAAAAACCATCTCCTGTAGGGGAAAAGAAACTCATTTGCAAATGCAGCTAAAAGCTTGTAGTTTATATTAAAAGCCGTTTCCTCACTTGTCAGAAAGCTGAGCTTTACAATATAGCAGGGATCAGGAGACACGGTGCATTTGCTGCATCACATCAGCTCTGACAAACGGGTTTGCCTTTCATTTATTCAACAATGACGTGCGATGTCCCATCGTGCTGAATTCACTGTCTCAGACAGTATGGAGACAAACGCTCCTGCAATCATCACCCACTCCTATCTCTGCTGAGGATTATTCCCACACTAGCACCATCCTGTGGCTGCACAGAAAACATGGAATTGTCATTTTTTTTATTAAATGTGTTAAAGAGGAGGTCCAAGCAGAGGATCATGTGTAAGTTCCTGTATAAAGGTTGTTTCTACAGCGACGACTAGTAGATTTTACCCTGAAATCACCCCTGATCTGCTGTTTAATTATGACAAATTAAAAGAAAAAGGGTATTTGTGGGTGCTTGTGGTCCTGAGTCTGACCTGCCGCTGGATCACCTCCTCTGAGACGTTCTCTCCCTTCAGAGCCGGCTCCATCGCCCCCAGGATGATCAGCATGCGGCTCAAACCTGTGGCTGCTGAAAACTGCCTAGCTTGGAGCGAGGGCAGCAGCTTCCCATACCTGGAAAGATAATTCAAAATAACATATCAGACAAAATAAAAGCAGAGCAGTGATGAATAAATCAGAAATTTGAAAGCATGTTTCGAAAACTACGAGAAGCTTTTTGTTTATGACCTTTTTTCAGTCAACAAAACTTAAAATTAAAAATAATAAAAGTTGCCTCAGGATCAAGAAATATTCTCTCTCTATGTCAGGTGAGAGAAGAAGGGTGGTGGGATTTTGTAACTCAGGAGGCCCAATCAGTCTCGGCTCACTGGTGCTCTGAATTGGCTGGTCTCAGCCTGCGGAGCCCAATCAATAGCTCCGCGCTCCTGCAGCCGACACGGCCGCGCAGCGCGGCGGCCCACCCAAACATGCAGCCAGCGCACGATGGATCTGTACTCCACGCAGCTCGAGAGCCTCATCACAGATTCACTCTGATCCAGACACGACTCACAAAACCACGTCTCTGTTCACTTTCTATCCTTTCATCTGATAAAACACTATCAATCACCAGCAAGCAGCTATTTGTAGACTAACAGGCTAAGGCATACCTGGGAGGTTTCAGAAAATATCTTTAGTAAGAGTTTGCATAGAAAGAAAAAGATGAAAAATCATTTGAATCGCTTAACTGAAACTTAGATAAAACTGAAAAACAAAAGATTTACAATTTTATTTTGGTCTATGAGAGAGCAGCAGCTAAATGAGGCCGTCTTAATTCTAATCGAGACAAAATACACGGATTCATTATTTACTGGGCATTCGTTCAAGTGATGATAAGCTTATCACAGGTCCAGCGTCAAAAATAATCAAGAATCAAAATTTAAAATGAGTTGTCCAAGCAGGTTCAAAGGCAATTGATGTCTTATTTGAGAAGATAACGTCCCTAACCCCTACTGCATACTGGAAGCATCAGCGTCGCGGAACGGCAGCGGAAAGGTTTACTCGCGATTTTCACTGCTTGCCAGTACACACGGAGCGGCTTCTCAGCCGCGCTGGACTCGCGAGATCACAAGATCCCTTGAGACTTCAAAGATCACGGTTTGTTTATGCCATCCGCCATTAAACCAAAAAGAAGGAACTCACGTTTGACATCGCTGCTTGATGTCATTTATAATGTTGTTCCTCTCCACCGCCAGGATTAAAGCCATGAAAAACACACCTCTGCACTTCTCGAACAATGCTGTAAGTAAATAAGCCGTGAGGTCACACGTATAGAAGTAATCTATATAGATATGAAATTGCATCACTGCAATAGACTTTTATTTTGACAATTACCAAAAGTTTTACACTGAAACCGCATGTGATTTCCTGTCTAGCCCTCTGTTAACTGCTGAAATTGACGCATCCCAGAAGCGGCTCGCGGTAAAAATAGAACCTGATCCTATCGTTAGCGGCGCGGCACAGCATGCCACTTCTGGGACGCGTCTGAAAATTGCCACATCACGGCTGAATCACCCCCATAGACTATAATGGATTCTATTTGAAGCAGCGACGCTCCGCTGCCGTTCCACGCCGCTGATGCTTCCAGTAAGGAAAATTAGCATAGAAGCTAACATCGAACCACCCCCCTCATCTGCTGATGCTTAGGTAGGACAAGGAGGAGCAGAGACTCTACTCAGAGCCCCTCCAAGATATCAGAGCTCCTCACCTCTTTGCAGCCAATCAGAGGATGGGTGGGCGTGGCCAGCAACAGCTTAAAGTGACAGATTCCTGAAACGGCTCATTCGTGAAGGTACTGACATGATCAAGAATAAAGCTGCTGAAATTGCTTTATGTGAGAGGGGGTTTGTGCAAAGAACTGAATAAACATGACTAGTGGTTTCCAACCCTGGTCCTTGAGGCCCAGCACCATGTTTTAGTTGTTTCTCTGCTCTAACTCACCTGATTTGAATCAGTGGTGATTAACAGGCCCAACTTATCAGGACCAGGGTTGGTGAACACTGGTGTAGAGAACTAGCCGAGCCAACTTTAACTAATAAATATTATAACTTGTTTCAACAGAGATGTAACTGATATGCAAACCTTTTCAGTGGCCTAGTGGTATGAGTGCTCGCCCTGAGACTAGGAGATCGTAGGTTCAAATCCACAGTCGGGTCATACCAAAGACTTTAAAAATGGGACCCAATGCCTCCTCGTTTGACACTCAGCATAAAGGGTTAGATTGGGGGGTTAAACCACCAAGAAGTTCCCAAGCGCGGACATGTCTGCAGCTCACGCTCCCCAAATGCGGGTCAAATGCAGAGATGTACTTTCACCAGCCTGTGATGATGACTAATGAGTCTTTAACTTTATGTCCCCTTTAAACTAGCAAGTACTCCATTAATACGAGCAAACTCACAAATCCCTCCTTCTTGAAGGTTGCTATGGTTTTTGTTGGGCTGATTTGCATGTGAGAGGCTTTGATCACATGCCTAGAGCTGTGGCCTGAAGAGTGGGCTCTCCATGTGTTGCGCTATATCCACTTACACCTCAGCCATGTGGGGACAGTACGGTTCATATTTTGGACAGAGAGAAGATCAAGAGAGAAGCCAACATTAAACAGAGGAGGAGGTCAGAGGTCACTCTGGTGCTTATAGCATAGCTTTGAAGATGAGCCTCAGACAGCTTCACACCATTTCACACCATCAGGCATATCGAAACATCTCACATGAGAGCAAGGCTAACAAACGACACTAGGGGGGTTAGCTTCCATGAAAAGCTCGAATGAGAGTTTATTCAATGAAAAGTGGAAAATCGTCATAACAGAAAGCATCCTTTGTTTAAACCTATGCACTAGATGCTCTAGATAAACGAGAACCTTCGCCAGAACACATTTCAATTCTTAGAGGGACTTTTGGGTCCATTCTACAGTTAACAAAACACTCATGTTATCACTGCCACTCTGAAATGCTGAAAAGGCACAAGATACTCCATTTTCCAGCAGGTGGAATTCTGCAGGTCTTTCTCACCTGCATGCTCCTCATATCAAACCAGCATCATAAACATGCACTTTTTCATGTGTAAAATAACCCAAACCACATACGGCTGATATGACATGCTGCTACACACACACACACACACACACACACAAATGAAGCTAGATGCATTAAGTGGTGCTCCGACAAAAGTGCGTGAGAACTGATTGGTCAGATAAAGCTGATAGCGATCGTGGAGACAGCGCTCAGCTTCCTCACACAGCAGATAACATATCTGCCATATTCACACAAGGAAAAAGTGGTCTCTATAATAGATACAGGCAGCTGGGTAAATGAAACAAGTGAGCTGTTCTAATTCTCAGCCTTCAGTAGAAAACTTTTATATCGGGCCTCTGGAGAGTGACATTTTGACATTTTCATCTTCCCTGCCACAGTTTCCCTCAGATGTCACTCTTGCACCACAATTTAGAGTCGACTCTTCGACCCGACTCTTAAAGAGACTTCTCCGTCTGTGCACATTTCCAACCTGTCACCTTTTCCCAACCGCTCGGCTCCAAAAATAAAGGGTGGTGGATGGGGGGGGGGGACTCTTTTCCTATCAGCCCAGTTCCAATCTAGTCAAATCATCCCCGAGTCTGGCATTCAACATTATTTCAAGGATTCTCCAGCCACCTGTCCTATTCCCTCTTCTTTTTTTCCATTTTTAATTCTGCCCCTGAGTGAGGATTATGCGAAGCAAGGCATGCGTGTCAAAGGGAAATTTAGTGGGTAAAGACAGCCAAGATTGGTGGGATGAATTAAACAGATAACAGGAGTAGACGAAGTGGGGGAACCATGTAGAGCAAAACGCCTCACCGATGTTGGTCATTTCAGAGGGGCTTCTTTTTTTTCTCTCCCCACAGGAGCGAGGAGGCAATATCTAAATTAATAAAGTGATGAAATGAGTTTGTGCCATGGACTTTCTGCTGTTTGACTTTCCCATCTGGATTAGTGCAGGCTGAATGGACGCTCTGTTACTTTTGTTACAACTACGCAATTCACTGTCGGAATTTGGCCCTGCAGCGATAAGGCTCCCCTCCTCCTGCTCATTACCATCTCATTCCATATGCAGGGCCTCTGTTACCTGAGAGCTTGCTCACACGCTAAACACGAACTATTACAACGAGCACGGGACGTTTAAACACGGCTAATACATAAGGATCAACTAACTATTAACGCCTGGGTAACGGGTTTGTTTTTTTAATAAGTGACCATCAAAAAACTGCACAGAAACGACCAACAGGACCACAACGTGACCTTTGAACATCATTCAAGTTTGGCTTTCATCAAATTATGTGATTTCCTGGATAATTCAATCTTTTTTTTTCTTGTAACAATAAAATAATTTTCTTGCATCCTGTGCAACTGCAGAGCTACAATTATGAGCAAAAATGTGTTTTTCTAGGTTAAAATCTGACAAAAAAAATTAATTGCGATATTGTTCAGTCCTGCAAAACTGTCATTTTTATTATTTTTTTATTGCCCACAGATAAACTGTTTTTTTGTGTGTGTGCATGCATCTGAACAAATTTTAATGAAACTTATCAGGAAGTAATGGTTACACAGACACCTACAACTAATTAACTGTTGACATGAACTCAATTCATGTTGACCTCAACGGACAACTGACCTTAAAAAAAGACAAAAATGGCTAAAACTCAGTCATGTTCACAGCTATCAGGCATAGATTTCACACGTTAGTGGCTGAGACTCATTCACAACACACGTCCTGAGTCCTTACAGATCATTTAAGTACTTTAAAGTTCTCGCTCACTGAAAAACTGTGTAATTCTTCTTCTTTTTGCAACATTATTGGTCACTCTGAGTTGTATATGCATGCAATGTGAAATATTTCTTCAAGCCCCATCGCCTGCATTAGATGCAGAAAGGAAATAGATGCAAAACCAATCTGGGCAGGAGAGGAGCGAAGGGGAGTTTGTGTACAGTTGGGTGGTTCTTGTGTTTTGTTTTGTCAGCATAAGCGTGTGTGACTGATGAGCTATATAGTTATGTAAGCTTTCATTCGGGGCTCATTTCTGTCACTTGTTCTTGAAGTGAGACTTTGAATCTTTCTTATGCCTTTGAATTAAAAAAAAAGGTGGTAGGCAATTCCTCTTTTGCTCTGTCATCATGACACTCTCGAGGCGTTTCAGCATCTCAGCCACTATCGTCCAACCAGCTGTAAGAATGAAGGTTCCATCTGATCATAGTCTTACTCATGGAAGGCAGTTTGTTTACTGCAGTGCAGACCTCAGTGAAATAGATAATACAACACTACTAACATGTTGTGCTGTTCTATTATACTTCAAAAAGTGCATGAAAAGGTCAGGCTGGTCTTGTGACTCGATGAGGCGATTTACTCCCTGTGATGATACAGGAAGCAGCTTTAACATGAATGGGGTCACCTTGTGAACAACCCATTTCCATCAGTCTGCAATGTCTCCTATCAGAATAACATTTTATTTATGGTATCAAATGTTAGCCTGGAAAGCCATCCTATACGTGTGAATATATAGTCTGGCCACGACGCATAGGGAAAGTTCAACTGAGGGGCGGGATCTACGGCTGTCTTTCAAACGATCTCCGTATGCTATTTGACAACGAACAACGTGACGTACTCATCACTATGGATGTTAGTCAACGGGGCAGTCCACTGTTGAAGAAGATGCAAATTCATCCTTTTTCTAAATAAACATAAGTATCTCTATCTGCTCTTGAGTCAAAGAAAAGCCCAAGTCTAAATCGTCCAAAGTTGATGCCTAGCTGTTTAAAAAAGAGGCATCGCAGTCTTAGTTGTTCCGCTACGTCGCATCATCCCGCCCACCAAACCGATAGAGCGCTGTGATTGGAGCGTCACCAGACTGATCCGGGCTGCGGAGGTTCTAATGGAGCATGGCTAGACCAACATGCAGAGCAAAATCATTTTGCTTCTGCTACTGAAGATTTGTAGGCTAATCAAATGTAGGACAAGAAAAAAAATCAAGCTACTGCAAAATGAAGCTAGAAGTCCGATCACTTATCCATACATCTGTTTCACCCTAACACAAAGTATGAAGTAGAAAATACATGAGTAGAAATTTTCATGTATCAAATTCAAATTATTATTCAAAGAATGTTTATACATTTCCAGACAAATCCAATTTATTTTATTTATAAAGCCTGTTATAGCACAGCCAAATAAAGTGCTGTAAAACACAACAGCACTTAAAAGAGCAGAAAGTTAAAATCCACAAATAATGCACTAAAGCTAACAAAGGGACCCTTATTGTAAAGTGTTACCAAGTTCCCTTCTGACGATCACAACCCATTTTTATTCATTAAGCAGTTAGACCTGAGCTCTAAAATCCAGGGAGATGAATGCAGTCTTGCAGTTGAGTGCTTTCAAAGTTCAAACCGTGATACTGACAGTGAACACAAGGTGTCACCCTTACACTACAGTTCTACTCTTGCATTGCTTAGTCCTGGCATCCATGCTATAGATTACACAGGAGTAAATACACACAGGCTGCAGCAGGCCTGCTTCATTAGTGGGGCATAACAGCAATACTTAAAGAACCAGAACGTGAATAACCAAGAGTCAGAGGCTGATAAAGTAACTGGTCAGACATTACAAATGGAGGACTTGTGTTGCAAATCAAGTCCTGATTAAGGCACATTTTGCTAGATTTATGAAAGCAGGCTTTAATTACAAACTATTTAAGTAAATAAATAAATCATCAAATCAGACATTATCACATTCATTCCATGCAGAAGTTTCTTTAAAAGCCTAATTTTGTATTTCCTGCCTCAACTTTTACCTCATCTCCCCCCTCCCCATCTACTGGCACATGCCCGGGCTGATTTGTGCCAAACTCATCCGAGGATCCCCAGAGGGGTTTGGGGCTGTGCTCCAGTGGGTTCGTTGGGGAGGAAGACAAAGAGCCAGAGTGAAGATGATAGCACTGAATGGAACAGAGATATATAATATGACAATAACAGAAGTTAGAGATGAACTCTGCTAGCCCTGTAAATCAAAAAACTGAAGAAGTGCTGTGTTAGCCTAGTGAACTAGACCAATTCTTGCTTTGCAGAGTTTCACATATATAGGATGGCTTGCCAGGCTAGTGCTGTGTGGCAGTAGGAAGTCAATCTTCTTGTTCCTCATATGGTCTGGCTCAGCGATCGACCAAAACATAGCAAAGTCTGACCAGCCGTCAGCCAGAGTGACAGTCAGATGGGCGAGCTGCAGAACACGTCGCTCTGCTGCAAAAGGCATGCAGCTGTGAGGGTAACAGAGTGTATACATGTGTGATAAACATCAGTGTTTATGTGACCCTGGCTGGGTGTGTGTTAGTGTGCAGCTCTTGATGAGCAAAATAATGAGGCAGGCTTTTAAATTAGACAGAAAGTGTCATTTTAATTCAGGCTCATAACTCAATTCATCCTGAAACGACAGCGACACACACACCATGTATACACAGGATGCATGGATGCAGTCACACAGCAGTTTCCCACATTATTGTGACCAGAAATCCACTATGGAAACACGCCTACTTGGATATTTTCAATGATTTTATAAAAATACATTGCACCACAGTCATTGGAATAAATTGTCTTTTAAAAAAGCAATTTCATGAAAATGATGATTTCCTAGTGTGTTGTGAATCAGAATACTGCTAATAGCCCAGTTTTAGTCCAGCCATCAGAAGATCCAATATAGCTTAAATCAGTTGTTTCCCTAGTTAGGACTGTGAGTCATGGAAGATAGGGTCTTGACATGAACACTATAGAAATGAAATAAAATTTGAAAATAATTCCTAATAATATAGTTTAGTAAACACAATATTCATAATTGGATATAATTAGTTAATATAAGATGGAGTTTTATTTTTCCACAATATCCTTTTATTTTATTTTAGACGGATTGGTGCTGCGTCTGCAGTGATGCGGGCGTTGTACCGGTCAGACATGTACATATAATAACTATTTCATTTGAAAAGCCTGTAATCTGTTCTAGTAATCAGACCCTGGATCCATGCTTTAGGACTTTTTCTGATTAGTCAAATCACCACAGATGCTTCCTGAGAAACACTTAAATGAACTGTGATACAGCGTGAAGGAATGAGCAGAGTTTAGGATTGAAGAAGTTCTGGGGCTTAGCCCAGAGGAGTGATGGATTTTTAAAATATAGTTGCTTTATTAATGGTAAATGGTAAATGGCCTGTATTTGTATAGCGCCTTCTTAGGGTTCTACAACCCCCCAAGGCGCTTCACAACACAATCAGTCATCCACCCATTCACACACACATTCACACACTGGTGGGGATGAGCTACGATGTAGCTACAGCTGCCCTGGGGCGCACTGACAGAGGCGAGGCTGCCGAGCACTGGCGCCACCAGTCCCTCCGACCACCACCAGCAGGCAAGGCGGGTTAAGTGTCTTGCCCAAGGACACACAGCAGCATTCTCTGGCCGGAGCCGGGATCGAACCTGCAACCTTCCGATTACTGGACAACCCGCTCTACCTCCTGAGCTACTGCTGCCCTTATTAAATTATACAGCATCTCAACTTTAAATTCTCACAAAATGGTAAATGTCCTGTATTTGTATAGCGCCTTCTTAGAGTTCTACAACCCCCCAAGGCGCTTCACAACACAATCAGTCATCCATCCATTCACACACATTCACACGCTGGTGGGGATGAGCTACAATGTAGCTACAGCTGCCCTGGGGTGAACTGACAGAGGCGGGGCCTGCCGAGCACTGGCGCCACCAGACCATCTGACCACCACTAAGGCGGGTTAAGTGTCTTGACCAAGGACACAACGACAGCGACAGACACACGAACTTGCGACCTTCCGATTGCAAGGCGGCCACTTAACTCCTCTGCCACCATCGCCCAAATGAGTTACAAAATAATTTCATTCCCGTCAGAGTTCCTATGACTGGAAACTTGACCTATTGAACTAAAGTGATTTTTTGTACCGGGCTGTAAACATGTTTATTTCTGATGTCAATTTGGCGTTTTTAACATGAAAGTCAATGAGACTGTTTTGGAGCTAGCCCCTAGGGGGTGAGGGGGGAACTGCAATTTTTATCAGTTTCGCGTTAGCTTCTCTTTAGGCAGGCGGAGTTTGCCCCTTGGGGAGACTCCGGCAGGCTGCGTGCAGGCTACTGTACGCTGTCTCTCTGATGGACGTCGGTACTGCGTGCGTGTTAATAGAAAGTGTTTTTTTTTCCCTTCTCAAAAGTAAAATTCAGATTCAGGCCTTTTCAGAAAACATCCAGGGCTTGAGCCCAAACAGCCACCCCCTAACCACAACCCTGGAGATGAGTAAATCCTTATGTGGTGTTCATGTGAGGTAACCAAACACACTGAGGGCACAACAAAACAGCGAATCAGTGATTATTAAAGTGTAAAGACCATCCCATTAGCAGAAACATCTCCTGTCTCTGCTCCCTAAACAAACACATTCCCTGTAGCATACTAATACACTTACTGACTGTGAGTGTAAACAAATGCACAGCTGTCTGTTATTTTCAACTAAAAAGCTACAAACTCAGTTCCATCTAAGAATATATGTGTTGTGTTTGAGAGAGGAGGACAGAGGCTTCTTTTACATGTTTTCTGGTGAAAATGGGCTTCCTCTAGTGCTGGATGGGATATTGCACAAGGTCGACACTTGAGCAACATGTCATAGACATGGACATGGTTTCACTTGTGGCAGAATGTATTTTCATCACTCTGACCCACAAAATAACAGCTAGAGACCGTAACTCAACTCTAACTGGATGATGTATTCAAACATTCCCATTAAGCCAAACTGAAAGAAAAAACAACACACACACCCTGCACAACTCTTATACCGACCTTATCCGTGTCTAAAATGATTTTCTTATCAATATAGCTGAATATGCTGGTAGAAACTGTTTCTCAATGTATCTAGAGTCCTGCAGATCCTCTGGAAACCCCTTACTTGGTGTTTCATGAGCTAAAGAGGGATCTCGATTTCAACAGTGGGTCTTAAATCTGACGTAGAGTTAGAGCAATTAAACAACATGATTCAACAAAACGGTACCACTTCACACTAAAGCGCAGCTTTTGGTTTTTATAAATGTTTAATAAGCATTATAAATAGTTCATGTCTTACACTTTACAGCGAGGCTCCCTTTGATGATCGTGAACATGGATATAAATTACATTATTATATGCTAATAAATTATGTTCCCAAATGCTCATTGTGCCTACAAGGTTAACTTATCTGAAATGTTTAATATAGCAACTCTAGATTAAATGTATGTGAACAGATCTGACTCCGGTAAACTGGTGCGTTTAGTCTCTTTCTCACCCTTAATTAATGCATAATATATAGTTTATTAAGTGTTACAAATGAACATGTCTAGATTTATTAGCCATTTATAAGGGGAGCCTTGCTGTAAAGTGGTATCTACAAGAGAGGCTATGCATGTGACATGAGGCATCAATTTTAAAATCATTAAAATATTGTTTTTGTGGAAAGTTGCACAACTTTTGTGGCTCACTTTGAGTAACCCTACCTCTTCTCCGTATTGAGTGAATGCCTAAACTTCTCCTAATCTTTGAGCTGAGACGTATGCATCAATGTCTGAACAGGAAAATCCCAAATATGAAAGATGACCTCTCCTAACAATGGCGGGGCCAAAGTAAACACCTGCACAAAGAAACACATGTCCGTCCCAGGAGACGATCATTTTGTGGGATGTAACGGAACTCATTTTGGAAATGAGCCTCTGTTAATGAGCCTTTGATGTGTAAATCCTCCAGTCCCGGCACAAAGCTGATACAGTCTTCCTACAATCCAGCTCAGGTGCTGCCTGGCTCCCTGCTGTATTACTTATCTTGTGCACCAAATGGTGTAAAACTTTTCACAGCTAATAAAAACAGCCACACGCTGGGGAGGTGCTCCTGTTTGCAGCCTTGCAGAAGAAAAGTTGAGGAACGCCGTCATGCTACACATTTAAGATTCTGTGTACTGTACACTGCATCTCATTCATGCTTTTACTCCCTCTCCCCACATTCCACTCCAGCCCCACTGTGGGAATCAAGCACTTTTTAATGACTAAATGTAAGTCTTTGGTTCATTTCATTTCTGCATTGCTTCTCCAGAGTAATTGGATTGCGCCTGCACTGTCATGTACTCGTTTAAATGAATGCCTATTAATCAAAGGATAATTGGACACATACCCCTGATAAATGGTGCTGCTCCACTTTGAGTCACGTACAAATTAGGCCATTTTCAGGGATCCATTTCTTATCTAGCTTGACTCATGCTTATATAAGCTGCAAGCTAATAGCGGTCTACGGACGAGCAACATCCTCCTGGACACGACTCCATTACTATGGTTTTACCACTTAGGTTATCTTTTTGCTCATAGATCTGACATCTATTAACTGGGAGCTATAGTGATTCAATGACGATGCTAAAAGCAGGGCCTCTGAATGTAGCTGCTGTGAAACAGTCATGTGTTGTTATGTTGTTTACAGTCTGGTGCTTTTCTGTAAAACAACACAACACCACTTTTACAAGCCCAGAGCAAATCAATAAAAATTCTTGAGGGACTTTTGTATGACATTTCACTGGATGAAGTCGATCTACCACAAAACGTCTCATTCAATGTTGTGTCATGTTCAAATAAAGCTGTGAGAAAGGTTTATTCTAGTCAGAGACCAGGCTGAGGTCATCTCATCAGAAGCTTTTATCAGACATAGAGGATCTTTTAAAGCGGTAGAACCCAAACTGAGGAACATTCTGCTTTTGTTTTTACTGAATTTGGACTTTAGACATACTTCTAATTACAAGCTGAAGATGTTTTAATCCCAAAAAGCATTTTTTCAATAGTTTTATGCTTTGAATATTGAGTATTTAAAGGAACACTTGGCAGTTTTGGCTTGTTTTTAGCACCCCCTATCTCCTCGCTGTGCGTTTGTCTTTTTAACACCTTAATCTAACTGCTGAAATGTCTCCTCAGCCTTCATTAGTGTCTACAGGAGCGGTTCATCACTAAATCAAACAAATCAGCTGTGTTCGTGATCTAAAACATGCAGGAAACATGCTGGAAGCAGACTGCAGCGCCAGGCATGTCAGCTCCTTTTTCTAAGTCCAGCAGGGAGTGGCCCACCACTCTGAAGTTGCAAGTGCGGTATTCTGGCCACAGAGGGCGGTGACGGTCTGAGTGACATTTCATTGACCCTGTAAAGGGTCATTTTAACACATGCTGGCTAAAGAACATCATTTAAAAATATGAAAAGGTTGCATAGTATGGCTTCTGTCTTGAAAAGGTGCTACAAAAATAAACGTTCACATTTGTATACTTTAGTCCAAGCTAAACGCCAACATTGACGTGCTAACACAGTGACAATGAGAAACAAAATGCTGTTGTCAGACATGTAACATTAAAACTGAGGACTGGCACTTTTTCCCCATCATGGTGACAAAAATCACCAAAGAGATGAAAAATAACACTTAAAAAAACTCAAACCAGAAATTCTGTAATTGCAAAGTAAACATTTGCCTATATGAGCGAAACACAAAGGTATTCGCTGCTATGATGTCAGTGAAATCAAAAACTTTAGTATGTCTGACTAAATTATAGAAAAGAAACAGAAAATCTCCCATGGTGTAATTCCATTTAACAAGTGCACACACACCATGCTGTTCTTGCTAATCTAAAATACTGTTAATGTTGCATAACTGAGGTTTCTATCAGCAGTCCTCCTCTGCACTTTCAGCCATCAACACGTCGCTCATGTATGATAATTACTGAATAATGAGACATGTGCTGTGACAGTGACTATAACGCTTGACCTGCATCTCACCAGCAGGACCGAAGCAGAGTTCCCGACCACCACTAAAGCCTCATCTGCTTCATGGCAGAAAACTACTTAATCATGCTAATTAACCTCACCCAAAGATAACGCAAAGGTAATCAAATCTTTTTTTTGTCATTAAGTCTTTCCAGCTGGATCTCCAATCTAGGTCCAGTGGGTTCTTTAACAGTGGGAACAGACCCAGAGAACTTCTGACCAGCACCAGACCATGAGGAGCCTGCTAGAATCCTGGAGGCTCTGCAGCAGCTACATAGGTGCGTTATGTCAGGAATTATGGCAGAAAAGGTGCCAACAGCAGGTCAAAAACATAAGATAACCTTGTGTTTTCATGGTTATTTGACAGGATTCTTTAGGTCTGGCATTCTCCAGTATTCTGGGGGCAGAACGGGGGTTGGACTTTACATCATGTTTTCTTTTACTAATTCGTTTTTAAGGATCATCTACCCTTCCTTTAACTGCTTTTCATCTCACCCCACATTTTTCTTCCTGTTTTTGTGACACCAGTAAAACCCAAAAACCTCCAGAACACTCACCAGTACTCCATCCACTGAACTTCCTCAAAGATGTCCTCTGGAATGGGATCAATCAGCACCAAGTCAGACACCTGCCTGAGGGTAAAAGAACAGACGGACACACACACACACACACACACACTTAGTTAGATAAAGTGAGATTTACAGACCACACTTCGTTCACTTCACTCTCCCAGCCGATGCAATGAGTGTGAAATAAGTCACATGATCCTTGCAGTCACTCTGCTGATTTGTCCTGCAGGACACCCCCACCACCACCCCCACACACACACACACACACATACACACAAACACGACCCAGAGGTTTGGAAGCATGTCCTCAACATGCTGCTTTTTAATTGTTCTCCCCCAACAGAAACATTGTGCCAAATAAAAAGCTTAATAAATCCTTTTACAAGCAGAAGGTCACATTAATCACAGAGCTCTCTATGAGATTAGTGAGTTATGTGTGATGATGGGAAAGTCTAAATGTTCAAACCCCAATTTAAGAGATGTGCTCCTTCTAACATTTATCTTCTTAATCTTTTCATTCGAAACATCAACAATAAGCCTTTATTCATTTTGCATTTTTCTCATCTTGAGAACGATTTATTCCTTTATTGCCATTAACGCTGTGGGTCTATTTAACACATTAAAATAGACACACAGACGTTTTTTCCATGCTGTAATCTGCTGGAGCAGCAGCATTTCTGCTGAAGAGGAACTGCTCAGAAAGGCATGAAAACCTCCTTGACCCAGTGCAGCTGGTGGGAGGCAAGGAGATGCTAATCACATTAAAATCTATATTTAACCTTATACCTGTTGCATGATACCAAACGGCACTGCAGTGACACTGATGAACTCCAGATGCTAAAAGCAGCGTTGTCCCAGGTGGTTTCTCCCAGCAGCCCAGATTGTACAATTACCACAGCTTAAAAAACATGTTTTCATGTGAAATTGTTTCAAATGCAAACTTGTAATAGTTGCTTTTGGGCAAAACAGGCCTCCACAGTATTATTATTTAAAGGCATAACATGCAACTTTTTCATATTTCACTCATTCTTGAGAGTTGGGACAAAACATGTCCTTCATACAAACATGTGATTTAGGTTAAAAATAAAAATTAATTATCATGATTTACTTACTTGTCATGTTTAATCTAAATGAAATTAGTATCCTAATGTTATTATTAGTGCAAATTTCCTTTCTCTTTTGAAAAATATTGCCTAAATGCTTAGGTTGTGCTGAGAAGGTTATGTTAGTTTTTTTGTCTTCACCACAAAGTCACAATATTATATAATATATCAGCCCCAAAAACTTGAACAAAGTGTAAAAATGTGAATAAATATATATAAATTGAAAGATAATGATTATAAATATGTGAAGCAATGCTTGAAGTAAACATCAAATTATATTTTTCATAAAAATCTGCTTGCCAAAGTTGTGTCCTCAGTTTCTGTCAACTCCGTCAGATTTTTCATAACCTTCATTTAATCAGATAATAGCATGGCCATCTGTGTCACCAAGGACCCTTTTGAGGTTCCCATGCTGTGCTGATATCAACACTAGCACACACACTCTGGTCATTTTAAAACTTTTAGATATTTTACACAAACACTGTCATTATTTCTATGGTCACAGCTGGACCATGTCAACACCGTCTTTCCATTGTGATGTGCTTTTTAAAGAAAAAGTGGATTTAACTTAGGCATTTTAGTGAGGTTATTGAGACAGCTAGCAACTGAGGAAAAAGTACTAGCTGCTATGTACAATGCATCCTTTGGAGGGAAAATACATGGCCTTTCATCAACGCCGTCAGATGTCACGTCTGACGGAGTGGATATGTAAGCTGACGGAGTTGACAAATCAACCACTAATGACTTAAAGTGGTAATAAAATATTATTTTTTATATTATTTTTATAAGTTTTTAATTGATATTATTAATTAATTGATATTCTAAAAAAAAAATAGTATGAATTCATTTTTAATTTGTTACATGTTACAATTTGTTATATTGCTCCTGTCCAAGTCAAAAAACATTAAAAAATGTATACACTCATTTTGTTAAATTTATATTTGCATACATTTTTAATCAACTTGTGTCCTGATCATAAAGAACAAATGTTTGTATTGTGGGAAAGCATGGCAAGGCCGTGAAATAGGTATTACATTTTTATATAAGTGGTCTTAAAAAGGTCTTTAAAAGACTTGAATTTAACTTGAAGAAACTTGTAGGAACCCTTATTTTTGTAAACTTGTCAAAATATGAAATATTTTGAAATAAAACCATTTTTGTTTGTTAAATAGTAGTTCACACACATGTTTGTCAACACCATCAGATCTTGGTCAACACCGTCAGATGTATGTTTTTTAATTTTTTCAAAGAAATCGTTAATTCTTACTTCACTTTCTGGTCTTCATGTAATAAAGACACATCTGATCTACTGCCTCTTATGTCTTACTTATTTAAAGAACTGATTTTTAGTTTGTTAAAATCAAAGGCAGATTTTTAAAATGAGGATTTTTAGAGATCCAAGTTTTCTTAAATGTGTAAAATTCAAATTCCAATTTATATCTTGAATGTTATTACATATACATGTAGCTAAAACCTATTACAACATAGTTCAGAACTTTAGATTCTTGTTGGACTGCAAGAAATAAAAACGCATTCTTTAGTGTGTCTGACGGAGTTGACATAAATCGAGTTCTAACTCGAAAAAAGTGAATTTGTTAAAAAGAAGTTTTTTATTTAGAATCTGCACCTTTACATGGTTATACAGCTTAGACTTTTCTCTACACAAATATATAATTCAAATGAATATAGTGTATATTTAAAAAAAATGATTTTAAAACCTGTTTTGTCCCGACTCTCAAGAATGATTTTTAAATAACTGTCTTGAGCCAGTATGTGCTAAAATGACCTTTACAGGGTTAATGAAATGTCACTCAGACCCCCACCGCCCTCTGTGGCCAGAATACCGCACTTGCAACTTCAGAGTGGCGGGCTGCTCCCTGTTGGACTTAGTAAATGAAGCTGACATGCCTGGTGCTGCAGTCTGCTTCCAGCATGTTTCCTGCATGTTTTAGATCATGAACACAGCTGATGTGTTTGATTTAGTGATGAACCGCTCCTGTAGACACTAATGAAGGCTGAGGAGACATTTCAGCAGTTAGATTAAGGTGTTGAAAAGATGAACGCACAGCGAGGAGATAAGTTTCACTTTCGCTTTCACTAACAGAACACTAGGGGGTGCAAAAATCCCTGTCATTTACAGTACATTAAATGATAACCCTTATTATTTCAAATTAAAGCTGTTATAGCAAATCTGCAAATCTTATGAAAACGCCATGGCGTACATGCGGCTTTCATGCCACTAATCTTGGTAGTAATATTACTGCAACACTGGACTTGAGAATGAAGATCATGCCCTGGCGCAACAGAGGGTGATTTCATGATCACGTGTGGAACGTCTGCTGAGAGCCGACCGGCAACTATATTGAAAATGAAAGTAAACACGGGCAGTAATTTGAGCTGGCAAACTGGAGCGATGCAGAGATCCGGGAGCTTCTCTCCATTAGAGCTGAATCTCAGATCACCAGACAGATCACGGGGAATGTGAGGGAAAGACAACTTTAGGAGTGGCTTGTGAAAAAAACGTAAGGAGCACAGCTTCAATCGCAATAAAATGCAAATTATGCCCAAGCTAAAAGGTAGTCCCCACACACCCTTTATACCGCCATCGCTGCTTGCCACAGCTTTGCGGCAAAATGGCGGCATTGTTTTATGAAAGAGGCTATAGATTTATGGAGAGCGGAATTGAAGCCCAGTGGGTTCCCACCACCGCCATCTTGGTCATGTCACACATCTCGTAACTCCCAGACAATACAATAATGGGCAAAGAGGTGGAGTTGAGAGCGTGGCTGGATGTAAGATGCCATTAAATTCTGAGTCAATGTAGCTTCGAGCTAACTGAGCTAACCAAAGCAAACAGAGGTTTGCAGGCACTTTTAGCCAGGAAAACGTGGTTGAGCAACTCTAACGTGAAGCATGCAACAACTCGCCAAGCTGCATTACTTCTCTGGTTTCCCAGGAAGTGTCAAACCGGGGGTCTGTGGCATATAGCCTATTGGATAAAAAATCTACACAATTATCTTGCCGTGTGAACCAGACCTGTCTAGATGTGGGATTGACCATATTAAATCATGAGAATCTAAACATGTTGATGAAATCCCAAATAAGTATAGAAGAGTGTAGAGATAATAGAGTCGTCTCCATGGAACGTTTTGTCTCAAACAGCAAAAACAGAACATATTTAAGGTCCATTTCCACCAGCATCATTTTAGCCGTGACACACACAAAGCCTGGTGACTGCATTCATGACAGAAAGTTAGTGGCGCTCAAGATGTGTTTACTTCATATTTACTTTTCTGTTAACATGACTTCACTGTTGGTGATTTATACAGAATAAATGCTATAATGTGGTGATGTGTTAGCATCACTAGATAACGCTATATTCTGCATAATCTGATGTTACTATAATCATCTTTTTACAAGTTACGTTAACTTTTATTATTCTGATGCTTTTCAGTATTTCTGTGAATGCTGTTGCCACATCAGTTCATTCTCAGCCACTCAACACTATAGTATTTGGCCTGAATGTTCTTTTATGCTTATGTTTTATCTTTTTTTAATGGGGGGAAAGTAAGGTTTTGTTGTTCTGTAACATGCAGAATATTTTTTGTTGCAAATTGATGTAAATGGAGATTATGATTTATGAATTATGACTATGACTTAATAGTTAAAAAAAAGTGAAATGACATTTTTGCAACATTACCCACCCTAAGTTTAACCTTAGTTAAGCATACTTGAATCGAAGAGTATTATTTTTATAAAAATGATGATGGTGATGATGATGAACAGAAGAATTAATATGTTACACAATGAATTAATAAAAGGGCAAATTGATGCATGATGTCATTGGTATAAATTAATATATAGATTGTTAAGTGAACCAGTTAATTCTGTTGCTGTGATTTTAATTCCGAGTGTTGACATGAACTCATAACCTCTGTGAGCTGAACATTCACCACACTGATATTAGCTAAAAAGCCAGGCAATAACATCAGGAGCACACAGATCTAGTTTTCATACATCATGTGATACTTACACATCGTGAATGTGGCTGTAGAACCTGCTGTTGAGTGCACCGAGTTCAGAGCCCACCAGTATGAAGGGCGTGGCTATCCCTGCAGCCTGCAGGAGCCGGTGAAGATCATCCACCATTCTGCAAGACATTATCACTCATCAGTTTCTGTACAGAACAAACTGGGCCAGGAGGGTTCTACACACAGCCAGGCAGAACTCTGACTCACGTACTTCTGAAAAGATTCATATAAAAAAGAAAAAGCAGATCTCTGTTTGAATCATGTTCCAGGTACCAGAATAAACAGCCCTGCTAAAACAAAACAGAAGCAGGAAAAAACAGGGCTTTCAACAGCAAAATGGCATGGGGGGGGGTAAATAATCATCATCAGGTGAGGGGTGGCAGCTCGGCTCTGAGAGCAAGCTGCTGTTCTGGGTTTGTTTTATTAATAAATCAAACCTGAACTCTCAAATAGAAATGAAGATATTTCACAGGACTCCCAGGGTTAAGGTTAGGGAGTCATCAAACTCCTTCAGATATTAAATTCTGGGAAATTGATTGCTTTCATCTCAAACTGGTAAACCTCGACATCCTAGGCCAGATGCCAAGGATACTAGACCGCTGACTGTCTGCGAGCCGTGCCTGCTCATCTCAAAGGCAGATTAAATGCAGGACAAATATGTTAGGAGCCCAAAGGCGTGAAGATTACAGCGCAATTCTGAGGTGGCGTGGGGCTGATCGGTGCTCAGCATGAAGACAACAGCTAAGGAGAGAATACGATTTTGGTTTTTTGTTTCTCACCTGGTAAAACTAGAAGTTGCATGTACTGGAGTATGGGAGTACAAATCTTTGCAAAAAAAAAAAAGACTAATTTAGTTTTTCTTTTCAACAAGAAGTTGAACTTTTGCAGCACTTTGCCATATTAGCATTTTTTGCAGTGCTGTTTTTTACTGTTAAAGACTTCCTGAATTTGAATCCTCTTTTAGGGAACGCCTTGGGATTCCCCTGGAGGAGCTGGCCCAAGTGGCTGGGGAAAGGGAAGTCTGGGCTTCTCTGCTTAGGCTGCTGCCCCTGCGACCCGACCCTGAACAAACAGATGAGGATGGATGGATGGTTAAGTATTTGGTCTCCTACAAACAAGCAATATTTCTGGCTCTCACAAACTCCTCTGTCCTCCACTTGTTAACTGTATTAATGGCACCTGTTGGAACTCGTTATCAGTATTAAAGACACCTGCTGCCCATAAACAGTCACACTCCAAACTCCACTATTGCCAAGACCAAAGAGCTGTCAAAGGACACCAGAAACAAAATTGTAGACCTGCACCAGGCTGGGAACACTGAATCTGCATCAGGGGCTCCATGCAAGATCTCACCCCGCGGGGTTAAAATGATCACAAGAACGGTGAGCAAAAATCCCAGAACTACATGGGGGACCTATTGAATGATCTGCAGAGAGCTGGGACCAAAGTTACAAAGGCTACCATCAGTAACACACTACGCCGCCAGGGACTCGGATCCTGCAGTGCCAGACGTGTCCCCCTGCTTAGGTCTGATTATTTAAATGCTCCTGGGGGGCACTGTTTGGAAACTAGGCCACCTCAGAACCTCCTGCACTTTCTACCATTTTTTTTACATTCCTAAATATATCCTACAAACACCACACCTACAAATAAATGACACGAGGGACCATGATGGTGAAGTCAGCCAACTCACTGATTCAGGAGCATAATGAGGCACCTACCGTCCGGTTGTGGACATCCCCCAGACCTTCTCTGCTCCTGTTGTTTCATTCTGCAGCAGCCGCTTACTGAAGCCCAGTCCCATTCTGTCATAGCTACAGACCTGAGAAAATAACAAAAGGCACACCATAACTGGGTTGTTTCCTAAAATCATGAGAATAATACAAATAATATGGGTCAAATACACCATTTCACAGTTTCTAACCTTAGTCAGAGAGGAAACATTGTTCTGGACATGAAGCCAAATATCTGAGGACATTCCAGTCGGCGCATCCAGAATAACTAGAGAGAAACATCCTGGTTTAGAGCTCAGGTTTGAGCAAACAGTGCATAAAATCATGTGGCAGAAACATGAACTGCTCATTACCCACGGGTTGTCCTTGTCCTTTACACAAAAGATGCATTTTTTGACCCAAACTAACATCAATCATCTGACCATCTAAGAGACAGAGAAAAAATCAGTTTGGTTAAAAATACACTTGTGCTGATAAGTTTACACACCTGTGGAGTTTTAGATTTATTTTGTTAATTTCTCAAAGAATATGAATCAGAATATGGTCAGTGGTGTTTATTCTGGGAAGAAATGTGTGAACTCATTTCAAATAATAATAAAAATAAAATACCAAAATGACCCTGTCGAAAAGTTTACACACCCCAGTTCCTAATACCGTGTATCGCCTCCTTTAGCATCAATGACAGCTGGGAGTCTTTTGTGGTAGTTGTGGAGGTTTTGTTCATAATCTAATGGTAAAGCAGCCTCCAGTTCCTGTAAATTCATGACCGTCTGTCCTGAACAGCTCGTTTTAGCGCTCCTCACAGAGGTTCAGTGATACTGAGGTCAGGAGACTGAGATGGCCACTCCAGAACCTTCACGTTATTCTGCGGGAGCCAGCAGAAGTGTGACCCATGTGCAGCTTTCGGGCTGATGAGCACAAATTCTCCTCCAGTGTTTTTTGATAAGCTGCTGCATTGATCTTGCCATCAGTTTTTTCCAGGTTTCCAGTGCCTTGGTACCTCGCACATCCCCAAACCACCTCCATATTTCGCAGTAGGAATGGGGCACTTTTCATCATAGGCCTGGTTGACCCCTCTCCAGACGTAACATTTATGGTTGTGGTCAAAAATTAAAATTTTGGTCTCTTTACTCCAAATGATTTTGTTCCAGAAACGTTGAGCCTTGTCTCTGTGATGTTTGGCATATTGTAAGCGAGATGCTTTGAGGCATTTGCGTAGTAATGGCCAAGTGGCCAGAAGAAAGCGTTGTAGCCTATTTCTTCAAGTGCATCGTTATTGTGCTTCTTGAAACAGCCACGCCACTTTCTTTGAGGGAGTCCTGAAGTTATTCGAGGGTTTTTCTTTGCATCATGAACAATTTTCTGCTATTTTTCTTGGTCTATCTAACCAGGTTTCAACAGAACCCCTAATTTTCCACTTCTTTATCAGAGTTCTAACACTGCTGATTGGTATTATCAGTATATTGGATACTTTTTATATCCCTTTCCTGTTCTATAGAGTTCAATCACTTTTTCTCATAGAGCTTGTGACAATTCTTTTGCTTTCCCCATGACTGAGAAACTGGAAACGTCAGAGCGGCCCTGGATGGAAGATGCAAGGGTTTGTCAGGAGCCCAAAAACTCACACACCTTTTATAATCACACACTGACTGCAAGGAAACAGATCACAGGTGAGGATGGTTACCTTTAGCAGCCATTCAAACCCCTTTTGTGTGCATGTTTCAGGTCAAAAATCACTGGGGTGTGGAAACCTTGACAGGGTCATTTTGTTATGGTGATTTGAAATGAGTTCACACATTTTTTTCACAATAAATGGTTTCACAGCATCACTGACTGAGTGAAAAGAAGGTTTTGTGTTTTCATTCATATTCTTTGAGAAACTGACAGAAAATCAAAAAATAAAAACACCAGGGTGTGTAATGTTATTGTTATTAACGTTATTAACTTAATTATCTGCATATCAATAGTAACAGCTCAATAAGCAAATTAAAATCAAAACTGGTAAAAACAATGAATTTAAGTCAAACAAGAGAACCTTGGGGTAAAAGCATCTGTCCTTCTCTCTGCAGAGATGCATAGTTGAGGAATGGAGGAATGATGATGATCAAGAGGAAACATTTTCCAATGTTTATGAGAACGGAGCTGAAGGACGATCTGCCTTTAGCTGCAGCTTGGACGTTCGGTCTCGTTTCTGACCCCTAAAAAAAATAAATATAAAGTTAGATCACAAACCACAGCTTCACTTAGGAATCACCTATTCCTAACTGCTGGAAACTCCATGCATCAGTATGAAATCCCTGAAGCACCTGTTTGACACGCCCTCATACAAATCTTCAATTAGCAATCAGTCAGCAGAAGACAGAAGAGACCAAGTATCAACAGTGGTTATTTCATCTACTTATAGATATTTATGCTTTACTGTAATAGTTTTAATATTTATTTTCTTAATTTCTTACACTGTGACAGATGTTTGGTTCACATGTGTTGTCTGTAATATTTACAGTATTTCAGATTTTAAAAGGAATGTCATGGTATCAATATAATTTTCATCAAATCATTTCTGATTCTGGATCCAGTTCTTTGCAAGAAGCCAAGTTTCACACAGACTATGTAGAAAGATAAACGGCACCATCATGAAGGCTATAGGCTGCACTGTGCTGTATTTTGTTGTCCATTGTGTAATGATTGATTGGAAGAGCTCATTCGTTTGTAAATTGTGTTGTTTGGAGGCAAAATAAGCTTTTGTTTTAAATTTTAAATATTTTGGCACGGTTAGAAGCTTTTGCATCAAAATGTGTCATTTTGACCCTGAGTGTGTCAACTGTTTTGGAAATGTGGAGTTTGAGTTGACTGCTATATGAAAGCAATCAATAAAAACAGTAAACATTTATGTAAAATTTTAGAATTATCTACACGCCGAATTAAAAAACACTGATTTTTGGATTATTTAATAGAAGCACGGAAGGATTTCATAACAAGAAAAGTAAATAATAGACATAAAGACATGAAATAGGCTGTTTATAACGAGGAGGTTGGGATGAGGTTAGCTTGAAGGAAGCTAATTGTTACCAAACCGTCAGTGTTACCTTTTTATTCGCGTTAGCAGGCTCGCTATTAGCTGGATGGGCTTCGGTTCTCCGACGCATTTTGCGATTATGTCATAAACAAAAGCACGAACGGTAAAGAATGAATGAAACTACTGTAGCAACTTCCTGACTTCAGGAGGTGCGTACAGAAGCCGGTAAGGGACAATATTTCGCGTTGCGATGACGTAGGCACGCATACACACACGCCCACCAAAACGTGTGTGTGTGTGTGTGTGTGTGTGTGTGTGTGTGTGTGTGTGTGTGTGTGTGTGGCACACAATATGTAGTACAAAATGTAGTACAAACAATCTAATACTTGATCAAACGTGATTAAACATCACGTCTGAACAACACTTATATTGTAGAAACGTGATATAAATGTGTGTTGTGCTAATGTAAAAGTGATTTTCTTATACCCAGGAAATCCTGAGGTTAGCTTGTGTGTGAACCATATGAAAAAATACCTACTAAAATAAATCTTGTTTTTTACTAAAAAAAAGTTTGTGAATAGTAACTGTATTTACCAATAACCATAATTATTGCATGATTTTATTCTAATAGAAAATATGCTACCATACTGTATGAAATGTACAGTTTATCACTTTTTATTGCTCATGCTATGTGTATTTTTCATCTGCTGTAATTGTTTTTGTGCAAAAGGTCACATGCAGGATGCATTTGAGATAGCATTACATAAAGTGATTTATCATTGTCTGCTATTGAGAATCTACATACATACATCTTATACGTTTTTAAAATTTTCTTATTTTGAGAAAGACTTTTACAATATGTACATCACATTGTAATAAGTGAGAATAGTACATTATTATTATATTTACCGTTTCTAATTTGTAGGTGCTGAGGAGGATAAATCAGCTCCTTGATGCTCCTCAGATTACAGCACATCCTGGATTTGAGGTCAGCAGCAGAAGAACAGAAGAAGAGTAAATACAAAAACACACCTTTTTATAATAACTTCTTTATTCAACATTCACACAAAAGCATATAAAACATTATACATAATATCTGAAATAATGAAACACAAGTCATAACAACACATATCTGTCCTTTTTTTTTTAGGCATCTTAGATGTATAGCTTATGGCTGGAGGATGCTTGGATCAAGGATACGTGTGGTCATTCCAGCGTGAGCTGTTCTCTGGATACACCAGGAGTTTCCAGATCCTGATGGGCGCTACGTCAGGTTCCAGCATACTAGTGAGGTTCGGCCTCCCTTCCGCACATGCAGTGATGACGTCCTCTTTAGTTGCCCTCTGGAACTGTGCACAAAGGTCTCCTGGCACTGGAACAGGATGAGGTGCTGCAGCATAGCCTAAAATGAGAGAGGATATTAAAGTTTGAAGTTATGTTACATATTATTTATTTAAAGTTGACAATTTATCATTTCTATTTTTGCACTATATTTTTTAATAATAGTTTTCACCAGTTTCTTACCAAATGTGGGTTTTGTTTAGAATTTTTTTAGCCCCTTGACCTTTTTTGTATTTAAGATGTGACACTTTGAATAAAGGTTTCCCTTTTGAAACAGCTTATTTCTGTTTTGTGTTTTCATTATGGTGAAGTGTAACCAAGAATAGCCTGTAATATTTTGCAATAATAATAATAATGATGTGCAATAATTGTAAAGATTGTCATGAAGAACATTCATTCTTGGACAGTACTTGGATACTGGGTAAATATTGGTCAGAAAATATTCATATTGAATACTGTTACATTATGAGTTTGTCTCATCATCCAAATGTAATATATGACCATCACTCTTAACTCATTGGTTGTCTGATATTGATACAAAAACTGATCCAATGCTGTTTGTTTAGGAGTGAATTACCTTTGCTTCTTACACAGTGTGATTTCAGGAAGCCTGCAGATAACTGGAAACTATTCTTGTGAACACGGTACAGGACCGAGTGGCTGAAGCTGCAGCTACTTGTTGAAAATTAGTGTGTCCTGTTGTATGACTGGATGATTCTTGTAATGTGCCCTACAAAAAATATACAGTCATTAACGTCGAAGCAGTTTTAAACTTCAGTAAAGAAATGAGGAGAAACAGCATTTGAATTACACACAAGACAATGGGGGACACAAAGGCATCAAGATAAGTGCATTCACACAGAAATGTTGGGAGAAACGTCTACTACACGCACACACGTGTGCATGCACATGCGCTATTTTGTGCACGGTTGTGCGTGTGTGTGTGTGTGTTTGTGCAAGCTTGCGCATGCCCGTGTGTGCACCCTATTGAGTTGTTGTGCCCCACCTAACTTATCATGCCAGAGATGCTGCAGCACCGAGAAAGTGGGCATTAGTGACCTACTTCCAGGGGAGGCGGGTTCAAGATCCGAGACTAACTTCATGGTGAGGAGAAAGGCCTGATGACGCACTTAGTTTTCATCCTCGTGTCTGCATGAGAGACAGGAAATTGCACGAATGCAGCCTAAAACAGGTTTGTGGGTATTTTTCATGAGGAAATAATAATATCACATGATAAAAAGTTCCAAAAAGTGGATTTTCCATGATCTGGCCCCTTTAGAACAATTAAAACCTAAAAGTCTGCTTTGAAAATTATATTTAAAAATTAAATAATAAGTTTGCCTGCCGTAATCCTCCTTTGTGCTCCTGTGTCTATTGTCTTATTACTAAATGACAGAAAATAATGTAAACCATGTTATGGGTGTTATTATTTTATTATTATTATTATTATTAGTAGTAGTAGTAGTAGTAGTAGTAGTAGTAGTAGTAGTATTACCACAAATTTTATTATCACTGTTGTTGCTGCTGCTGCTGTTGTCAACAGGCATCAACATTTCTCATCACAATCCATTTTGTAGCAGACGCTGTGGCTGCTCACATTGTACAGTACATCTACTGGCCTGTAGATGTCACTGTATCTCACTATCCATCTTATTCACAGTGGAGTAGTAGCTCATCAAAGTTTAGCACCTGTACTTTTTATAAACATTTATTGATTTACAATGAAACTGTATTAGTAATACAAGCTGTAGATTACAAGCTAGATATATTAAAGAGAACCAAACACGTTAGAATAACTAGAGATTGTGTATAAATTTATTGTCTTTACAACTAGTTAGCTAATATAGGCAAGGCAGCTTTATTTGTATAGCACATTCATACACAGAGGTAATTCAATGTGCTTTCCAGTAGCAAGAATAGCATGAACATTGAAATCAACATGACAGCACAATTAATATACACAAATAAATGTAGACCAAATTAAATACAGAAATTAATTTAAGGTTTAAAAATCAGAAAAAGACTAAATTAAAGGGTAAGCAGTTAGTGTAGAATGTGCAGCATAAACATTCATTCAAAGGCTGATGAATGCATGAAAGTTTTCAATGTTGATTTAAAAGTTTCTAGAGTTGGGGCACATTTGAGGTCATGAGGAAGCTGATTCCATCTGTGTGCAGCATACCGTAGTAGCTAAAAGCAGCTTCACCCTGTTTGGTTCTGACCCGGGTTCTACCAGCTGACTGCTTCCTAAGGATCTCAGAGCCCTGCTGGGTGTAGATACTGCAAGGAGATCCAACATGTATTTTGGCCCCATGCCATTGAGTGATTTATAAACTAGTAGAAGCACTTTGAAATGGATTCTGTAGTTTACTGGTAACCAGTGTAGAGATTTAAGAACAGGAGTGATGTGCTCGGTTCTCCTGATTCTTGTTAAGACTCTAGCAGCAGCATTCTGAATAAGCTGCCGTTCGTTCACAGCTTTTTTGGGAAGACCAGACAGAAGACCACTGCAGTAGTCCAGCCTGCTGGAGATGAATGCATGAATGAGTTTCTCTAGGTCTTGTCTGAACATGAGATCTCTGAGTCTTGCTATTTGATGAAAATGATAAAACGCTGATGTAGTTATAGCCTTAATGTGACCAGTGAAGCTCAGGTCTGAATCAATTATGACACCAAGATTTCTAACCCGAGTCTTTGTTTTTATTTCTCTGGAGCCAAGTTGAGCAATAACCTCCATCCTATCCTTATTTCCAAAGACAATAACTTCAGTCTTGTCTTTGTGTAACTGAAGGAAGTTTGACTGCATCCAGTCATTAACTTGCTCCAAACACTGACAGAGTGAGTCTAGAGAACCACAGTCACTAGGAGATAGAGCTAGGTAAATCTGAGTGTCATCTGCATAACTATAATAGGCAATGTTAATATTGTATATGACCCGACCCAGGGGGAGCATGTAGAGATTGAAGAGCAGTGGTACAAGAATTGAGCCTTGAGGGACCCCACATGTCATAGTGATCTGTTTTGATTTATGATCACCAATAGAAACAACATAACCCTTGCCTTTGAGATATAACAAACTGTGGACTGTGCCTGATAGCCCCACCCAGTGTATGAGCCTATCAAGAAGGATGTTGTGGTCCACAGTATCAAAAGCTGCACTGAGATCGAGCATCACCAATATCCTCATGACCTTTTCACTGCAAGTATCTTATATTTTGTATGGAGTCATACATTTGTTGCATGAAAAACATTTGAAATGTCAAGGAACTATGCCTGCAGCTCTATGAGCTTTCACAGAGAGAGACAGAATGAAGCATAAAGTTTTATGACAGACTGCCCAAACTGTTTTCATGAAAAGAAAAGCAAAACCTCACCTGCAAAGAATGTTAACCATGTAGGGAATTAATTGCCATATTTAAAAAAGCCTGGCTGGAGCAAAATGAAGAATGTCAGCTATTGATGTGGTATCAGATTGCTTGTGCACGTGCGTGCGCGCGAGCATGTGTGCATGCGTGTGTGAACAAGGTCTCTTTTATTAAACTTGTTTAAAAATTGTAACTTTTTTTTGAACAAAACATATAACTCCAAAAAAATACCCCACCCCCACCCACCCTGCCACTCTGGATCAAACTCAAAAAGACAAGCAATTAAAAGGTTTCAAGACTACACCGAAACAATACATCAATACACAAAGATCAGTCTACAAAAGAAATAAAAGAAACATTATCAAAAAGTACACTGTCAAAATATAACATGACAACCATACAACATAAAATTTCCCCACCGAGCCCTTCAGTCTGTGCCTATTTTTTTCTAAATTACTATGCGCCGTAATTTCACTGACCCATTATCATTATCATTATTATACACTGGTGGATGAGTCTTTCCATCTAGACAATATAAATGTTTTAGCCAATAAGCAGCAAAAGTTAATCATGTCAAACTGGCATATGTCTAAAGAATCCTCCACCGCGACCACACCAAACAATCACCAGGCCCAGTTTAGCACATATAGGGCTTTCTCATCTGGGTTGCCCCGGCCCAGCCCTGGTAGGTTAAATGTGTTCACATCTGGGTAATATGTGCATTTTCCGTGCTCAGCTGACCGGTTTTTTGGGCCTGCCCTCCAGCATTCAGCTTCATGAGGAGCACACAGCAGTCTCAGTGAGACAGTAGGAAGCACTGTGCTTCATATCAGAGTCTCCAAAAGCAACATGGCTCATGGCCAAAAAGTACACTGTCAAAATATAACTCATGGCCTAACTAAAGGAGGACAACACAGACTTCTCCTTGCATTTTTTTCACCATGCATGTGCTTGGAGACATCTGCATTCCTGAGAAGGCTGTGTGAACCACAGACATCATGGTGTGAATAAAAACCTGGCTGCATGGGGGCGGGCCGACGCTACCAAAACCAGACCGGGCCAGGCCAGATGTGAAAATGCCAATAGATCCAATAGGACTGCTCCAGGGAATCTAAATTGGCTGATCATCGCTTTCATCGTCATGAGCCAGAAAATCTCCTTGGTCTCTTAAAGCTCTCTCCATCTGGATCTTACCATTGATGTAATGAGTTTGTGTAATTAATACACACCTTATCACAATTAAAATTGATACACACCTTACCATTTAATGCACCAATGAGTTCAATTGCTATTTAATTGATAAAAACATACACTGTAAAAGATTGTCTTGTATATTTAAAGTGAATTACTGGCAGCAGGATTAACAGCAATTTACTGCAACTGTTACAGCTGTAATAATAAATATAATTAATATATAATACATATTAATAAATATATATTTGTTCATCGTTGGGAAGGAGATGACCTGAAACAGTGCCTGCAAACCAGAACCCCTGTGCCTAGGTGATCAAATGACACCTCCATTAGGGGGAAGGGCTGCAGAGGTTTTACTAACTGGCAGTTTGGACAGCATTTTTTCATCTGCTACTGAGTCATAGCTATTTGAATGCAGAAATACTCAGAAATGCAATTTTGAGCTTAAATTTCTTTAGATATGTCCTGTAGCATAAGAAAATGGCTCAAGAACATGTTAGAAACATGGAGTGTTAAGGAACATTCAACCGAGTTAGAAAGCAGGGAAGACGAGTGACCACAATACAGCTCTGCCTCTTAGACGTTTCTCTTCTCCCTCTGATCACAAGCCAGCTGGCTTCTTTTAAAAGGTGTGGCTCATCAACTAATGCAGGACAGCTGCTGGGTGAGGAGCTCCTCTGCTGTAGCGCTGTCCTGCCTACTGAACTGCTTAGAGCTCACTGCGGCGGAGCTGTCCTAGGTGCTGAACCAGGCTCAACCAAGATGAATGGTGTGGAGTTGGAGACAGCTGCAGTGTCCCAAACACATGCAGGCAGCGGCTGTAACAGGTTTATTACGACTCACCCGGAATAGCCTGTCTCAGATTAGTGCAAAGTAAGGGTAGGAGAGCACAGAGTCAAGGTGCATCATATGACCAATTTTTATCACTTGGTCAAAGGCTAAGCGTAGAGTGTTGTCTCAAGACTGCTCCAGCAGGCAGTCCTCCATGGGGTAAAGCGGGGGAACCGTCGGGGTTCCACCCAGAGCAGAGAATCAGGGGGCTCCTGCGGTGGTCTCCCTGGGGTCTCCGTGCTCAGGAGGTCTGGGGCTTGGATCTCCTCCATCCTTCGCTGTGGGGGCCTTCCATTATCTACCTTCAACAATTCAATACGATCAATAGTTTCTGATCAATGTGCCTGTTTCTGAGTGTTTTAAGTCTGTTGTGATTGCTTGTGCATATTGTATATGAGAACAATCTTTTATGTGTCTAACTGTTTTTATCTTATTTTATCTTGTTTGTTTTTATCTGATCTGTCTGTTGTTCTTTGGTGCAAAGCTGCTTGTGTCTGTTGCTGCTGCCTCTTGGCCAGATCGTGGTCGTAAATGAGAATGGGTTCTCAATCGACTCATCTGGTTAAATTAAGGTTAAATAAAAATAAATAAATAAATAAATAAATAAATAAATAAATAAATAAATAAATAAATAAATAAATAAATAAATGATCCACTGCTCTCTGGTTGTTTACATAGTGATTATAATTTAAATTTTACCAGGAAATTTTCATTATTAAAACAGTAGTAAGTGGAATTTTCTCCGGTTGAAACAAAACAGCCTTTGCTTCGCTACATGGGTGTTTGTTATGTCTCATCCCTGGTCCGCGCCTCTGTCAGCTCCACTTCCACCACCCCCGGCCTGGCTGGGACCTTCCTCTTGGTACAGTCCGCTCCTCCCCTCTCCTACGTCTCACCGATGGTAGTTTCTATTGGGAGAAGGTCAAATGACTCCGCATGTCTGCCTGTGCGTACAAACCGCTATGGTACACGCCTGCTGCTGCTGCTGAGGACGCGCTTCTCAGCGACCTGCCGGCAGCCTTCAGGAACACCTAAGGACGTCCGTCGAGTCCCTGAAAGTAAGTAACGACGCACAGCGACGTGCTCGCTGTTTCCATAACGAGTCCACCGGCTCCTGTTAGCGTTTACCGTGACATCCGCTTCCCTATTAAGGTTTAATGTTTGCTAAGAGTTTCCGTGCAGCTGGTCCCTTTGGGATGCTGCGATGCCTCAGTGCGACGCAGGTAACATGTACATCACCACTATCTCCATTTGCGCTACTTTTACTGTAGTTTTGTTAAATAAAGAGCACCACCGTGGCTATTTATATATTTATCTCTGCCGGTAGTAGGACGACTGCATCGGTCTCAAAGTCAGGGGCAAAGGAACATTTATGAAGCTAAGTGATCATAAATTGAGCATTAAGTAAATTCTAAAGTGATTAGTCTGAGGTGTGAGTGTGGAAAGTTCACTTCTCAGCAAGCTCTGAGGAAGGTAGACTTAATGAAGTGAGTCATCTGAGTGGGGTTAAAAGCTCCCCTCCCCTGCAGAGTAGAGACCAGCTAAGCCTATTACAGCATTGCATAATGCAATAAGGTATAGTCCCATAAGACACAGCATGAGCTGCCTGCTGGGTCGCATGGCTGCAAGTCTGTATGTTGTTCAGGTTTCTTCTCATCTCTCATTAGAGATCCCAGTGAAACATCGGGTCAGGCTGGTCACAGCTGTCAGACAGGAACTGGATCGCTCTCTGTACTCTCACTACTGCAGTGATGTGCAAGTTTGAGCAAGGTCAATGAGAATTTGGGTGTTGACTCTCAGGCTGGAGGAGTTTTGCATAACCTTAAAAAAAAAGGTTTTAGGTGATTTGCAATATGAGAGGAGGTTCAGTTTTCCCTTTGTGATGATGCCAGGAGGCTTTCTCCACCAGAAATGTCCATTAGATTATTTTTATCCATGTACAGCGTTATTTTTTCCTCTTTTACTAAAAATACTTTATTTTTACAACTCTAGCTTATAAAACACCTTGTAAAGGTTTGTGATAAAGCCTCAAAATTCTGACACCTTATTCAATGAAATGTGCTGTAATGATATATAAGATATGCAAACAAAAGAATTATTTCATTTGGCAGGTTGCATCATTCATTAATGGTATTATTATTATTTTTTTATTGTGCATAGAGACAGTGGGACTACTACTGTCTGCACAGAACGCTGTCACTGAATAACTTACTGTATGTCATCATGTGTATCATTTCTGTGGCAATATATATACAAAAATTACACAGTTTTTGCTTTTTGTCAGAGGAATTGGAGTAAAAAACAACAACGATGTATTTTTGGTTCATGTGCCCACTATTCTTAGTCGCTATGATGCCTGACATGAGCTTCCATGTTGTGGAGAGACGGGTGGGACTGTCCCTGTGAGGGGTCCTTCAGGATCAGGATTGTTCAGGGTGAGTCTCATCCTTTAGCAGCTGGTTCATTTGTGCTGCCAGGTGCTCATGGAGTGCAGTGAGCCAGTAGGCATGGATCATGTCAGGCCCTGGTCCAGTTTTTCATACCTGAGACTCTGTCTTGGATGTCTGCCACAGTGATGGATACTGGGTTCTGCTCAGGAGGTTGCTGCGGTTTTCTCTTAGAGAGAAGACCTCCTTTGCATCGCTGTTGTTTGATGCCTCCTCCCAAATGCCCTTCCAGTACTGCTCAGTCTTGGTGGGTCTGCTCGGCTGTTATTACCCTGTCACTGAGAGTACACTTTAGCTGGTTGGGTTGAGAAGAGCCATTTGATTTGTCTGGCTTCACTTTCTCTCTGCATCTCTTTAGAAACCCTGCAGGTGATTCTGCAGAACTTGATGAGCTGCAGAAAAGCTAATTCAGGTGTTTTGGAGCAGGTAAACAACTAAAACATGCTGGATAGAGGCCCTCGAGGTCCAGGATTGGGCAGAACAAAGTGTGTATCTGGAATCAAAATGCGAAAGGCAAAAAAGTGTTCCAGAAACCATCATCTTCCATCATTGAAAGAGGGTGCATGGCCGTTTCTCAATACTCAAGGATGCTAGTACGTTCTTGTGTCATTGACAAGTGTGTTCTTGGCTAGGACACCAGAAAGTCCGTTCTGCCGAGTATGGGAGGACGAGGACGGCATTTGGAACAAGCGTACTCCTTTGCCTCACGGCAACAAGCGCTCCTTGTTGCTACGGTAAAAAAAAATGACCTGACATAAAAATAAAAGTCTAGTCTTTTCCTTAAATAACAAAAAAACAATGAAAATATATTATTAGGCCCGAGCAGCGAAAGCGCTGCGAAGGCCTATTGTTTTTGCTCTGTTTATTATTATTATTATTTTTATTTATTATTCTTCCGGCAAATGAATTGGCTTTTTGGGGGCCTTAACATACCCCAAAACTCACAATATTTTGCAGGCATGTCAGGCCTGGTGTAAAATTTTGTTTTTTAAAGGTGCTGAAAAAATCGCTTCAGAAATAGCGAAATAGCGCCCCCTAGAATGTGAAAAATCTGCCCCCCCATTGACCTTTTTTCATCGTAAAATTACGAAACGTTGCACACTTGTCCTAGTCCCCAGTCCGCACAGAAAAGTCTCTTGCAGCCATGGTCAACATCAAACAGGAAGTCGGCCATTTTGGATTGAAGTAGCGATTTTGACCCCGTTTTGGCCGTTTGTAGGGTCCGTTCTTGATTGACCTACTCGGTCATTTTTTGCACGATTGTCTCGAAAACGGTCTCGTTTTGCTCAGAAGGGATGGCCGATCAAAATGAGACAATAAAACTGACTTTTCGTATATGCTGAAGGGGCGGGGCCAGGCCTCGAAGTTCGACTACTCGCCAAAAACTTTTAAATGGCTATAACTTCATAACCGAAAGGGCTAGAGTCACAAAATTTTTTTTGGTTACTCCTCGTCTTCCCCTGAAGAAAAATGAATGGTCAAGTGATGACATCACACAAGCCCCGCCCACTCAGGACCAAAAAGGTCATGTTTTACTGGGAAATTTCCCAAAAATCACCCTTTCATTCAATCACCACAAAATTGTATCTGGTAACTCAAGACAAGTTGGGGTTGCATGGCGTCACTTTATGAGACTTTTCGAAAGACGGCGTGGCTGTGACGCCGCGGCGAAATCAGGCGTAACGCCGTGGCCATACGTTTGCCTCCCATTTCGTCATTTCAAAAGATATCGCCACGAAATTTTTTTTGAGGTATCCTGGTCCGCCCCCAATAGAACTTGACGTGAAAATCCGGTGGGCGTGGCCTAATTTTCGAAATAGCGCCCCCAAGGACCATTAAAACTGCCAGCCCCAAGCCATGCTTTGCGTGACAATTACGAAACGCTGCACGCTGATGTAGTGTCTCAGGACCTACAAAAAAGCCTCTTGAAGCCATGCTCTATATTGCACAGGAAGTCGGCCATTTTGGTTCCGGACGCCATTTTGTGGTTTTCGCACACGTTCTATTTACGGTCACGCCCCCTTCGCCGTTTGACGTATCGCCTTCAAATTTTTTTTATATACTCTTAAGACCATATAGAAAAAAGTGAACCTACGGATTTTACGAGAAATGTTCGGTTTGGGCGTGGCTAACCGTCAAACATTGGCCTGCCGCCACGCCATGCTTTACTCTCAAAGCTCCATATTTGACCCCTTTCACCTAATCAGCATCAATTTTAGCCAAATAGCAGTGGACCTGTTGGGCTCACGTTGTGTCCAGTATTGGCAGGTATCGAAAGAAGGTGGGGCTTGGGGGCCATGGCGAATTTTGATGTCACGCCGTGCATTTACGTTTGCCTGTCATTTCCTCAATTTTCATGATATTGCCACGAAACTTGGGGTGAGCCATCCTAGTCCGACCCTCAATAGAAGGTGACATAAAAATCCGGTGGGCGTGGCCTAATTTTCGAAATAGCGCCCCCTAGGACCATTAAAACTGTCAGCCCCAAGCCATGCTTTGCCTGACAATTACGAAACGCTGCACGCTGATGTAGTGTCTCAGTACCTACAAAAAGGCCTCTTGAAGCCATGCTCTATATTGCACAGGAAGTCGGCCATTTTGGTTCCAGACGCCATTTTGTGGTTTTCGGACACGTTCTATTTACGGTCACGCCCCCTTCGCCGTTTGACGTATCGCCTTCAAATTTTTTTTATATACTCTTAAGACCATTTAGAACAAAGTGAACCTACGGATTTTACGAGAAATGTTCGGTTTGGGCGTGGCTAACCGTCAAACATTGGCCTGCCGCCACGCCATGCTTTGCTTGAGAATTACTAAACGTTGCACGCTGATGTAGTGTCTCAGTATCTACAAAAAAGTCTCTTTAAGCTATGCTCTATATTGCACAGGAAGTCGGCCATTTTGGTTCCAGACGCCATGGCGAATTCTGGCGTGACGCCGTGAACTTACGTTTGACTGTAACTTTCACTAACACCCTCCAATCAGCATGAAATTTAACACGGTGAACAACAATCCAGGCCCTCAACCAAACAGGCGCAAATGGTTGGTGAACGTGATCTTATTTCACCACAGCGCCCCCTACATACCTATAAACTGTAATAACTCCTACAGACAAGGTCACAGCTGCACCAAACTTCCTTTGTGTCATCACACAGAAGTGCCCAACACATTCCTGTGGTCATTGGTTGATTTAACTTTAGCCCCGCCCCCTCAGACATTTTTGGCCCTGAGCAACACATGCATGGTGCAATTCACACCAAAATGCACACAAATGATTGTTGTCAACCTACAAATTGCTCAATGGGATTTTTAATGCAATTTGGGACAGCACCCCCTAGATACAATAAAACTTTAATAACTTCAACAAAAAAGCTCTAAACTGTACCAAACTTGGTGGGAGTCATCACACCACTGCACTCAACAAATGTATGTGCTCATTGGTTCAAATAAATTTAACTCCGCCCCTTTTCAGCCATTTGGCTCTAGATACCAAACGGAACATCTGATTGATGCCAAACTAACACAAACGCATCATTGTCAACCTAAGATTACCTCAATGGGATTTTAATGTTATCGCCCACAGCGCCCCCTAGATAAATTCAAACTTTAATAACTTTTAAAAACATAGTCAGAATTGCATGAAACTTGGTTTGGGTCATCACACCACTGCACCAAACATATTTACGTGGTTGTTGGTTCAAATCCATTTAGCTCCGCCCCCTTTCAGCCATTTGGCTCTACATAACAAACGGAACATCTGATTGACCTCAAAATAACACAAAAGCATCATTGTCAACCTAAGATTACCTCAATGGGATTTTAATGTTATCGCCCACAGCGCCCCCTAGATAAATTCAAACTTTAATAACTTTTAAAAACATAGTCAAAATTGCATGAAACTTGGTTTTTGTCATCACACCACTGCACCAAACATATTTATGTGGTTGTTGGTTCAAATCCATTTAGCTCCGCCCCCTTTCAGCCATTTGCCTCTAGATAACACACGGAACATCTGATTGATGCCAAACTAACACAAAACCATCTTTGTCAACCTAAGATTACCTCAATGGGATTTAAATGTTATCGCCCACAGCGCCCCCTAGATAACTTCAAAATTTAATAACTTCGAAAAACAAAATCACAACTGTACCAAACTTCACTTGTGTCATCATTTGACTGCACCAAACATATTTATGTGGTTGTTGGTTCAAGTCCCTTTAGCTCCGACCCTTGAAGCTGTTTGCTTCTACAAAATGCACGCAACATCTGATTGACGCCAAACTAACACAAAGCACCGCTTAACTCACTAGCGTGGTCAGTTTAGAGCATCCCCTAGTGGTGAGATGCATAATTTATTTGGCAGGCTCGGAGGAGGTGCTGAGTTGGGGTGAGGTGCGGATGAAGTGACGGCTCGCAGTTTCAGAGGTCGCGGGGGTTGAGGTTTCTGTGCCGTGGCGGTGCTCAGGTCCCCCCGGGCTGCCACTGGAGGCCGGAGCGGCGCTAAGCTGCGAGGGCCGAACGACGCTGCTTGCAGCTTTAATTTGTATTATATTTGGTCCACTTTTGATCAAAACTGATAAAATACCAGCATTTCCTGCTGTTAAATGAAGAAAAAAGTTTCTTTTTCATCAAAACAAAGCAATGATGCTTTTATTTTGATAGTGGGTTAGCTAATTAGCATTTTGAGGGATCGTGAAGAGTCTGAAAGAAAAAAACAAATACACAGCAAATTCTACAGGTTATACGCAATTATTTACAATAACAGACAACTTTATTTATTTATATAAAACACAACAGTTATGAGCGTTCTCCTCTGCCGTTCGGAGTATAACGGTTAGCGGCGCAATGCATTATGGGAAACTTTGCTGTCCCAAGTCTGCAGAAGGATGCATCAATGCATCCTCGATACAATGGGCGGAGCAAGAACATATCCGGGAACTTTGAGCGAACTTGCCATTATATGTACTTAGGATTGGAACAGTACTTGGACCATCGTTGATGACGTTTCACAAGGACGGGAGTACACAAGTACAGACTAGTACACATATTGAGAAACGGCCCATGTCTTTGACACAGAGACACACTTCTCACAAAGCTGTCCAAACAAGACTGTGGTCTGCTGCAAAATATATGAAATAAATAACTACTTAATCATCTACAAATAAACGAGATGGTGGGGATTTTTCTTCTGCTTGTGTTTATTCATTCTTAGTTTAATGTGAACATGATCAACATGTTTTTACTGGCCTCCACTTGATCGTGACCGTGCTACCTGCTAATCCGAGTATTTTGATTTTGATGCCGAGTTCCAATCTGGTACTTCAGCAATGCGTTAAATTAAGAAGAAAAAAGTAGAAAACATCCAAGTTGTCCTTTTTGGTATTTTTTATTATTTATTTATTTCTAACTTCCTGCATTTATGTCGTTTCCCTGGTTTAGCTGCCATAAAACATCACTCATTCAGGAAGCACATTGATAAGAAATGTGTTAATATTACAAATATGTTTGAAAACAACCTTGTTGCTCATGATTAAAATAGTTTAAAGTACAGTATGCAGGTGTGTTTAGCGATAAGCATTACCATGACGGTGCATGCACGTTGCAGCCTCAGTACATCATGCAAGTAGCTGGCTGTGTTTTTGTCCAAGTTGCTGCTGTGAACTGGGAGAGCAGGGTGTTTGATTTTAAGGTGACAGGACTAAATGCAAACAGGTTAAAATTAAAACTAAGCCATTGTCATTACGTTTGAAAATCTCAACCTTAAGATGACTTTCAAAGGTCATGCTAGTGGCTTCATAAGGGTATATCCGACCTTTTCCACCTGATTACGATCATTTAAAATCATGTGATCAGGCCTGATTTCCAGTAATAAATGATTTCATATGATCGTGAGGTGAAACTGTCCTCTTGAGTTTAGGTATTTTTTTCTCAAAAGTGTGATGCTTGAGAGAGACAAAATGGCAGCGATTGAGTAGGACGCATGTGTCAGGCTACCCGACCAGTTTCCCTTTTAAATTGCTTTTCAGCCAGAGTTTTGTGTCAAACGTCTAACACTTTGTTTCAGTCCCAGTGGGTTTTGTTGGCTTTTAATTTTGAAAAGATGGCAGCGAATCTCAAAAAAGCAAGAATGCTCACGCTGAGGTCTACGACGTGGGCACATCCTCGCGGCGGAGCGTCTGCTGGAGCTTCGACCTCGGCTGCTCTGAATACCAGCCCAAGCAAGACAGATATGTCAAACTTGAAAGAGGAGTTACTCAGGGCACTGAAGTCTGAATTCATTGAAATGTTTAGAGCAGAAATGAGGGGTGCCCTTGCAGAGGAGTTCAACTTTATTAGGGGTGAGTTACAGGTGATGAAGACAGAGCTGCAAAACGCCACAGCAGATCTTCACTTGGAGATGGACCGGATCAAAGAGAGTGTGAGAGATGGAGAGTGGACTGTCCGTTTGGTCTGACAAGGTTGTCTCCATATGGAATATGATGGGGGGGACTAAGGAAGGAGATCTCAGAGCTGCAGCAGAAATGTGAGAACCTGGACAAACGGTTGAAGAGATGTAATGTTCAGATTATTGGCGTTCCAGAGGACCTGGGGTCCAACCTGACCACAGCGGCGAAAATGTTAAAAGAGGTGCTGTAGCTGGAAAAGAAACTGATCATCAACCGTGCCCATCGTACAGGTCAACAAGCAAATGCCGGAGTACAAGTTATTGTTGCCAAGCTACATTACGATCAAGAATGTGCAGAGATTCTGACCCGCGCATGCTTTCGAGGCCATCTTCGCTACAGTCTTCCCCCAACTACACCGCGAGGGTGGCCAAAGCCAGGGCAGCGTTTACTGACGTGAGGAGGCTTTGCTGAGGGCAAGATTTTGTGTCACTCATGATGGAAAGGATAAAATGTTCACCGACCCAAAGGCAGCCAGAATTTATATAGAGAAAAACATCATTACCGAATCGAATAACTGAATATTTTGGAGCTGATGCTGCCAGGATGCACGAGGAGTACGGGTCAGGCTGTGTTATGACACACTTTCTTTTTGCTTGGTGGCACTTTGGTGGTGGCTGTGCTCTGGAAGGTGTCTTTGGTGGACGTCGGTGCGACTTCTGTTGGAGACGAGGCTGCTTTTTTTTGGGGGGGGGGGGGGGCTGACTGGCAGCCTGGGTGACTGTTGCTGGGTTTGGTTTCTGTACAAACAGGTATGTGTGATATTTTGTTGGGAGGTGTAGTTATCTTTAGTTTTTGTTGGGTGGGGGGGCTACACTGGATTTGCGTGGGGACGTGCTGTTTGTCATATGGGTTTCATATGTGATGCTTCTCATGTTCATGTTTTTGTGTATTTGCTATGACTGATGGGACTAATGACAGACAGATCAGGGGTGGAAATTAACTACACAACCTGGCCAGCCGGGCCAGTAACTCAGAATAGTTACCGGCTCCGCAGGTCATCTGCTAAAATGACTAAAAATCACAACTGAGCCGCCGTTTTAAACATAGTAAACTTTCATTATGTTCATATTTATCTTCATGTGGCTCGCTGTTTTTTCGTGGTCTTTCACATATTCCAATTTGAAATTGTTTGTTCCCTCAACAAAACTTGCATGCATGTTTCTAGCGTGGTTCCACCCCGTGTTTTATGGTGAACTCGCCTCTAGTCACGTGGACATGCGCAGTTTCATGCGCAGTGAAATCGCAAAAGGCGGCTTCCTGCAGGGTGCGGTCATGATGTATCCCAAACGCGCAGACACAGGGGGAGGTGAACGCCGTATGTAAATGACAAACAAAGCTTGGGCACCACCCGGGCGGTAAGTCGTCAATTATTTACCGCCCGACAAGAAACACCTGCAGATGTCTGGATGTCCAGTTACCTGCAGTTGAATCATTAAATCCTTTAAATAATCCCTTAAAATACAGGAGAGTTATGATGCATTTAACACGGCTTAAATCAGACATTGCTTTTTTACAGGAAACTTATACACAGCAGGGAAAATAAGTATTTGACACATCAACATTTTTATTAGTACGGGTATTTCTAAGTGGGCTATTGACACTAAATTTGCACCAGATGTTGCCATCAAGCCAAATATTGAATTCATAGTTGTCACCTTTTTCACACCTTCTGAGTGCAGGTATGTTGGTGTGACCTTCTTTTGATTCTTCCTCACTACCTTCTCTTCATGCTGCTGTTTCTACCATTTCTGTCTTTCTCTGGATCCTGTGTTTCCTTTCGGAAGTTCTGCCTGAGTGGTTCGTGACTCTTGGAGAACTCTCCTGATTATTCTTTGGACTCCTCAGACAGGAATCTTGCGTGGAGCATCCGATCGTGGCTGTTTTATGGTGAACTGAAGCTCTTTCCATTTCTGGAGAATGGCCCCCACAGCGCTCACAGGAACATTCTGGAGATGCGCCTAAAACCATTCCCATCAGAATGCTTTTCAACGATAAGATTATGAAGATCTTGGGAGAGTTTGCTTTTACCCATCATGAAGTCTTTCCTGTGTGCCTCTTGGGTAACGAGAAGCCTTTAATAGGCCATCAATTAGGAATAAAGCAGCTGATATCAATTAGTACTGATAGGGGGCGGAGTTTCTCTCGTAATACTGACAGATTTCAGGTGATCTCCTGGCTTTCGATGCCATTTTGCACCTTGTTATCTTCATGTGTTTAATACTTTTTCCCTGTGTCTTTTCACTTGATCACACATAACTCAATTTATGGACTTAAATGTTTAGATGTCTTTGCATGAATTAAATACTTGAGTTGATATTGACATGTGGTGGAAATTTTGTGTCAATAGCCCACTTAGAAAAACCCTTACTGATGAAAATGCTGTTGTGTCAAATACTTTTTCTCCCTGCTGTATGTTCAGTTGATGAATCGCAGTTTAAGAAAAACGTGGTGTGGTCAGGTATTTCTGTCAACATTTGGCTCTAAACTGAGGAGAGTTGCTATAATAATTGGTAATCATGTACAATTGAATGCTTCTACCCAGCCAACATGCACATGTGGGGCCCAAATGGGGAGTAGGAGGGCTAATATTTGGGCCTGTTGGGGGTCCATTGCACCAGTTTCAGGAACTATGAGCCACAACAAAGTTAAATTTCAGACTGCAGTCTGGGGCTGATCCCGTCAGGTCCTGCAGCTTTCCTGCTCTTAAGCCGCCTCAGCTCTCTCCTCACCTGGTCAGATGTAATTGAGAGGGGGAGCGAGGGACGGTGTGGTGCTGTGGGGGGTTGATAGTGGGGGGAGAAGGTGATTAATAATGAAGTTTTACCTGGAATACTTGCTCATGTTTGTGCATTTGAATGGAGCTGTGGTGTCTGCTAGATGAATTCAAATGCATTTCTTTGTATTTTTTCCCAGAGTGGTTAAAAAACACATTTTAGGAAATAATATGCCAGAACATAATACATAAATGCAATAAGGACCTGTACTCGTGACCTTCTGGTGTTCTGTGATCCTCTGCAGTCCTTCTCAGAAATTATAATAAAGCTTTAAATGAATGAATTGAATTAGGATTATGGCATGTTATTTGCACAGTGGACAGGAAGTCTTTCATGTCTTCTTATTTAATCATTTACCATACCATACCAGTTTATTTGTTCGGCGCGTTTAAACACAACATGAGAGCTGAACAAAGCGCCTTACAGTTGAAAAACAAGCAGAAATAAACAATTGCAATAGCATGATACCCAAACAAGCAATAAAAGGCAGAAAACAGACACTCACAGCAATTCAATAAAAATGGTCAAATCAACCATAGGACTAATAAAAGCAGTAAAAAATATAAAAAAAACTAGCGCTCCAAAAATGGGAACAGTCCTGACAATAAAAACTACGTCTCAAAACAATAAAACCAAACGTAAAAGAGGTCATTATCCAAAGGCCAAATCATAAAAGTGAGTCTTCAGTCTAGACTTAAAGACCGAGACCGTTGAGGACTCTCGTACGGTGAGAGGGAGAGCATTCCAAAAATGAGGAGCAGCATACACAAAAGCCCGCTCTCCTCTTGTCTTATACTTCATTTTTGGAATGCAGAGTAGTAAGCGGTCAGCTGATCTCAGGTTGTTGTGTTTATATGTAGAAAAGGTTCCAGTTGGGGAGAAATGCTCTGTTTAAAAGTACCCTGATGGCTGGTTTGTTGTTTTTCTTGTGGCCTCTTGCTGGAATCCCAGTCTGATCCTGATGAACTCTAAAGTGACTTATGGAAGATAAAGGTCCTTAAGCAGTTCTCTCTGAAGAACAAGTGAATAATCAGGACGAAAGTGGACCGGTTGTCGGATGTGACTTACATGGCGGCGGGGCAGGCGTCGTTTCGGTTTGTAATAGCTTTACCTACATACAGTAAACAACACCATGGGACTGGTTGGAGGATTAGAGGATTTACTACTCTAAGCCACAGGAACCCGGCCCTCATGTTCCCTCCTCCCATGAGCAATGCAACAAACCACCCTCCTCTTTCCTCCTGGTGAGCTCAACCATGTGACCAAGATCAACAATCATTTGGAAGGGATAGCGGGTGGTGGATGGACTCTTTAAATGTTCCCCCCCTGCTCTAGGTGACATTTGTGCAAATCTTTGACAAAAGTCATCATGAAAACATGTCTGCTCTGTAAATAGAGTGATAATGTGAGACGCTGATGTGTAACTTGATGGGAAGTTGGAGATACTGTCATCAACCTAAAATCTGATTTGGCCCCATCTGGAAAGTTGAGGGAACACTGCCTTTGGTTGCACTTTGGGACACTTTGGAAGCTAATTGAATCACAGCAAGGGTATGAGGCCATTGTTGACTGACACTCCACAGGCAATCGTCTCTGTCAGCCTAAAATCACACAGTGAAGTGACTCAGCAGAGAGAAGTCCCTGACCCGACTTGTACATGTCTTTAACTCGAACTGACAGCGTTCCGGCTCACTGTACGTACCTTGCCACAAGCAACACTGCTCAAAAGCTGAGGTTTGTTTTTTCATTTTCTATTTTTTCTGCTGTGACCATCTTACGAAGTCTTCATGCACACTCAAAATCTGAGATAAGAGCGCTGGAGACTCATTTATAAAGCTTGCTTACGCACAAAACGGGGTCTGAAAACCACACACAGTGACTTTCCATGCAAACTTTATGGTTTTTAAAGAAAAACTTGATAGAAAAATGTGAACAACTTTAAGCAAATTTTGGACCTGTAGACCCTCTTACACACACACACACACACACAATCCACAGTCAGCCCCCCCCCCCCCCATCTCTGAACTGAGGACAAAAATATTATCTGTAATTAAAATATAATACATCTTCAAATTACTTATTGATAATTGCATCAACTGTGTGTTGCGCGACAGCGGATCTGTGAATGAAACTATAAACTGAAACGGCACCACAGCGAGCCGAGGCAGAGGCGCACCTGTCGGGGTTTCCTTAAACAGGTGTTCTGACATAACACCGGCTAGCGGGGATTAGCCGACAGGCGGGCTGATGCTTGTTTGATATGATGAACAATATTTCCTGGCTAAAGCTCTTTTGGGGTAAATTAAATGTTTTCATTAAATGTTCCCCTCTGGAATATCTCACCGATCCTGCACACCATAGTGCCACTTTTATTGACAGGATCAATGATTATTGCCATGTTAGTCTCCATCTGACCACTTCCTTTTTTTATGTATTTATTTTCTGTGCCATGATCCCTCCGTGGCTTAAGAGCCCGCTGCTGCAACAGCATGGTGATACTCGAAGACAATAAAACATTGTTTCCGTCTCTACATCACTCCTCAGAGCCTGGATTTCTGTATCAGTTGTCATGGTTACCCGTGCGGTCGATAAGCGAATTTATTTATATGCACGATATTCATAATGTAGTTTGCATTGTCCATTTAAGGCAGAAAGTGTGTGTCCATTGGTTTTTTCTTGTTTAATACACAGCGTAGCAATTTTTGTTTTTTAACTTGAATTGCTGACAGTTTCGGCGTCACACAGTCGCCATCTTCAGAGCCTCGCCAGTGTTGACAGCGTCACTTCCGCTGTTTATCCGCGGGCGGTAGGGGATGATGTCACCCCCTACTGCCTGCACCTTCACGGCCAATCGCCACAGCCCATGAATGATCCAGTGTGTAAACTCCTTCATCCCTATTCATGGTCCAGGGTCCACGCCTCCTTATCTCGATCACTTCTTTTATCCATCTTCTGTTCTGTCGCTATGATCCGTGTGCTGTCCCAGTCCATTATATGATTTTCTCTTGTGCAGTGGTCTGTTATGGCTGATTTCTTTATTGTGTTATCTGCTTCTTGTTTGGCTGCTCTCGTGTGTCTTCGGCTTATTTCTTTTTCACATTCTTTTTTGTGTGTTGAGTTGGCGTCCTGTTGCTCCTATGTGTTATAAAGGGTTTGCAAACTCTGCAAGAAAAATGGAACACAATTGTTAAAAAGAAACAAGCCGAAGACACACAAGAGCAGCCAAATAAGAAGCAGATAACATAAATTATAAATTAAATTTGAAATACGGGTTTGATTAATTGCACAACCCAGATTTCTATTGACAAACTCAGATTTTTAAAACATATGAACAAACTAGTCTGATCTCAAGTTTGTGTCTTTTTTCTTTCTTTTTGATCTGATCTTTTGTCTGCTGTCCTTTAGATGTGCAAACTAAATTCCAATGGTAATGTTGGTGTGAGTGCCATTAAGGCTGTGTGATGTTCAGATACTGAAATCACATCTGAATCTGCTATCAGTCTCTACTGATATATGGCTGGAAAGATCTTTCCCATTCCAGGAAACATGGTCTAGGGCAGGTCAACAATGACTCAGCTGACCTTGTGTATACTGCTTCATTCATCCAGGACACACAGATAAGATGCCCTTCAGATGATAACAAGCATGCATCACTAGCATTAATCCAACAGAGAATCAGAAATTACAAAGAGGGTGTTTATTCCTTGCCCAGTAATTGAGCATCGTGGCATTGTGCTTCCTGCCAGGCTGCTGTTACCCTTATTAGTTCTGTAAACAGACTGCAATCAGGGGCCGTAAGTGCCATCAGAGACAGCTGGGAGCAGGAATTGAAGAGCCCGTTTCCACAATCAGACATTCAGGGTAATTTTACCGGAACATTGCATCTGGGCCATTTTCAGGAACCAATGGAGTACCTGAGCTGGGGTAGGTACTCAAAGGCCCCGTAGAGTCACTGAGCAGAACTTTTGTTTAACTCACACTGATTGGTTGTGAGTCAGTAGGAAATGACATCAGCAGACGTCGCCAAAATACCTGAATGTGTCAATACTGTGAGATCTCAGCCATGTTTGCCTTCATAATAGCTCTGCGCTGCATGACCCACGTGAGTGAAATTCTCTGGTAGGAGATGTAATTTTTTTTTCTCTGCAAGAAATAATTACTGTAATATTGTGAATTATAGGACACGGGCCATCCCTAGATGAAATTGAAATTATTTTACATGAATTATAAATATTTTATGAAGAAAAGTGCCTGTGGGACATTTGAGACACAAAGATCTAACTCTTAACTGAGATAGATAGATAGATAGATAGATAGATAGATAGATAGATAGATAGATAGATAGATAGATAGATAGATAGATAGATAGATAGATAGATAGATTAGTCAGGGGAGGACTAAACCCTTGCGGTCAGCTACCCCGGAGATGATGGCCGGCGGCTCCTGGAGCAGCTCTGATGGCTGGGAGAGGAGCAGAGACGGAGCGTGGGACACTCGGTGAAGAGGCCAGCTTCACCATCATTCCCATTTTGGGTCTTGGTGGTCCCCCGACTCCTCCCGACTAAACATACTGACAGACTTTGCCTTCTCTCATGGCTGTTAAAAACTCTTTAGTGTTTCCTTAAAGTTTATAACTGCACTTGTGACCTGACACCGAAAACAGCTGAATTGAAAATACCAGTGCTTTCTTCTTACTTAACACTAATTAGTCTTTTATGCAGCAAAAATAAAAGTTAGGAGGCTGAATGAAATGTCTTTTTATTTTTTTGCAGTGGTGCCCACAGTATGTGTTGTTTGGCCTCCATTAGACGACTAATCCTTATTCCTCCTAATTGCATTAGCTGGTGTGTGTCATTTCCTTAAGCGCTCTCAAAACATTTAATATTTACCTGCAGATAGCACCATCTGCCAAAAATATGAGAATAATCAACACCAGGAATCACTCTGTGCTGTTATCTTTCTGTGCCAGAGTGCTGCAAGCCAGGAAACATCCTCCATGAGTTTTTAAATGAGCTAGTGTTTTTGTGTTTGTGTGTGTGTGACTGGTGGGGAGCAGGATGACGGCCGTTTGGGCCCTTGTGGGTTCTTTAATCAGCGCGCTTTGCCTCCCTTCCCCTCCCTGTGGCCCTCCACTCATCTCATTACAGACAGGAGAGGGTGAGAAGTGAGGCCATGTATAGACCTCTGCATTAATTATTGAACCGATCTTCTTTTACCTCAGCTCCTCCTCCTCCTCCTTCTCCACAGTCCTGATAACCTTTACATACAAGAGCAAAGGCTAACTCCTAGCCTTCGTACAACGGCCAGGTGCAGCGAAGATGAAAGAGGGAAGTTTTTTAATGTAATTCTTCAGAGAATGCGCTCCTGAATGGCTTGTACATGACTTGTTTGTCTGCAGGAGCAGATATATGCTCCCTCCACACACACACACCATTTTAATTGTTCCTCATTGTTCCAGTTGAGCTTCACACCCAATTAATTTCATTCAACTTTAAATGGTGTGGCAAGGTAAGGCAAATAATTATTAAAACAGCCATTTGACTTCTCCACGTGTTGTCTTTGTCATGTTGGCGGAGTCCAGCCATGCCCAGGTGATTTGAGTCACTCAGTCTGAGGTCAGCTAACGAAGGCGGTTTGAGGTCAGTTTGGTCAGGGCAGCTCACTACAATGCTGAATCTCACTGTTTTCTCCTTTTGTCTCTTGTCCCTGTCTTTTCTTTTTTGCTGTGTGCGTGTGCTTCCTGTAGGTTTGAAAAGGCAACATCAAATCTCAACCTCCCAAAGCCCCGGAGCAAGAGAAGAAGACGCTGCCAAGATGTTCAGCACTAAAAGGTCAGCACTATGTCACTTTTGATCTATTTCTCTCTTTGCTTAAAAGAAAGAAAGAAAAAAAAGAAAACATTGAGATCTCTGGTAAAATGCTGATGTTTTGGTCAGCTTTGATTTTTAAAGTGCAAAGTGTCTAATAGTGCTGTAGTGCATGTTATTAAAATATAAATGTTCCTAAAACAGTCAGTGTAGCGCCATCTTCAGCTTAAAAGTGTGCTTGCTCTACATTTGAATTTGAATCGGCCAACGGCTACACTGGCATTATCTACATTAGCCAATATTTGTGACGTGGCTGCTCTGACCTGCATTAGGGAGCAGGGGTCAGTCAGTCACTGCCGTCCACCAGGCGATGCCTCCTTTTTGGCACATTTTTCAAACGACTCTGGTAGCCGGTTGACTAACTCTTAAAATGACTGCATGAGAAGATTCGTCAATATTTTAAGTTTGATTGTTCAATTTAAAAGCAGAAAACAAAAATACCCCCCTTACAAAAATGTATTATTTCATTTGCAGATGAGTTTAGTCATGAAATGCAGATGTAAATACTTCTGAGCCTTCTGCAGGACGTTTTTAGAACCACGTTTTTATCCCTCCTTCTGCATGTCTGTTTCTGCATACCTAACAAGGCTTGGCAGGCATCCAGTCTGCAAGAATCATTCGTCACTTTGGCTTTTCTAGATGTTGACTTCAAGATTTACGTTGATCGCTGTATGCTGGTGTTTATGTAAGGTGGGGCGCTTAACCAAACTGTCTTTCCATGCAGCTTCCCTGCTACTGGGTGGAGTAGTGGCAACCCACATGGGTCTTTAGGTGCTGCCAGTTTTTTGGGCCAGTTTTCATAGATATTTTCCACCTCATCCGCATGCTAAAATGTCACAAACAACAGTAGATGCACAACATTTCTGAACCTGAATCAGTTTTTGAACTCTGAATTTAACAAACTGTAGAATCTCAGTTTTTTTGCACTGCTCAGTGTTTAAATCAAACACCAACGAATTAAATATCCATCCATCCATCGATTGTTTGTACCCGCTTATCCACGTGGGGTTGTGGGGGGCTGGAGCCTATCTCCAGTAATCTTTGGGCATGCAGGCAGGGTACATCCTGGAAAGGTTGCCAGTCCATCACAGGGCAACACAGAGGACAAACAACCACACACACACACACACACACACACACACACACACACACACACACACACACACCTAAGGACAATTTAGAGAGACCAATCAACCTGACAGTCATATTTTTGGAATGTGGGAGGAAGCTTGACTAACTGGAGAGAACCCACGCGTGCACAGGGAGAACATGCAAACTGCATGCAGAGACTCCAGGCTTGGATGCAAACCCAGGACCTCCTTGCTGCAAGGCAACAGCGCTAACCACTGTGCCACTGTGCAACCCACTAATTAAACAAACTAATTAAAAAGTTGACCAAGTATTAAATGTACAAAACAAGTGAATAAAAAGAAATGCCAGTTGAAAATGTTTTACAGCATTTAGTAAGCAGATGTTTTTTCAGGAATGTAAATCTAAAAAAAAAATATATATATATATAGATAAAAATTAAATGAAACAGTGCTGAAAATGAAATAGCAACCTGCTGAAAACACATCAACAAAATCTAAAATACATTGAATCTATTTTGCTTTATACTAATAATTCTTAACATCTTCACTGTAAATGAAACCTTTTTGTGCTCTTGACTTAGCATCATAACAACAAACCGCTCATTCGTCAGAGTGGATTTTGAGACTTCCTATCTGGATTAAATCAGCTTTAGAGATCAAGTTTTCTCGTATTTTTAATACATGAATTATATTTTAAAATTTTGAATCATAAGGTCTTTGTTTACCCCTTCACACAAATGACTCAATATTCTCTAGTCGACTTTTAAAGGGTTTTTAAAGAGCAAGTAACACGGGGGGTGGGGCTGTCAATTATTGCCTCAGTGCCGCTCACTCGGCCCTCCAGGCGACGCCTCTTTTAGGCACATTTTTCTAACAGGAAGTGTGGGTGAAATAAGTCTCCACCCATGGTGTGACTCACCCTTTAATGACAGAGGTTACTAGGGCGTCTGTAAGATATTGATCGCTTGCTTTTAAAGAAAAGCCACAGAAATCAGCACTCTTAACGCTGGTGTTGTTTACATTGGGAAGTTTCTGTTATGGAAGTGAGAGTTTAATGTGATATAATGTGTTGGTGGAGTAGAGTCGTCACATCCAGTGTGTGAGAAGATTAAACCATGTCAGATCTCCGTCTTTGGGGAGCTGCGTCAGCATTATCAATGACATGGATGCACTCAACAGCTGTAATAAGCTGCCATGTTGAAATTTGGATGATTCAAAGGCTTACTCACATTTCTGCTGAATATTCAAAGCATTTCTTCTCTTTTCTAAACTGCTGATCAAGATGTAATGTGGTTGAGGAAATCTGTGTGTCTAGAAGCTGTGGGCCTTAAAGAGGTCCTTCACTCATATTTTTAATACATCTGCAGTGGTCTCTAGTAGGAATGAATGCCTTGTAAGTTGTTCTCTGGGGAATAAAAGCTCCAGTTTGCCTGTTTGAGGATGTGGACGTCATACTGGAAGAAAAAAGGCAAAACATGGCAGGAGATGTCCAAATTGTTTCCTGCTATTTTGACATCTCACCTCTGATTGGCTAACAGCAACACGACTCTACCACTGACTCTGTGTGCTCTGCAACGTTGACGTTTTATCTCCACAAATAACACAAGCCTGGAGGAGTTCTGCTGTGTGGTGGAGTTGCTAATGCTAATGGTTAGCTTCTACTAGCCATGAGCATACCATACATACAAGGAATAACGGAAAGCGTCAGAAGATCCCTCCAAAAACGTCACATTGCAACTTCATAAAACCATATAAAAAACTAAAGCAATTACTAGTGCACCCAAAGGACCAACCAAACCCCGACCAACAATGCAACGTCATCTATAAAATACCCTGCTGTCATGTAACAAATATTAAATCGGAGAGACAGGACGACAGCTGCATATCTGAACAAACGATCCCTGCACGGAGTGCAAAAAAGAGACAAAAACTCGACTAACAAGACATAAAAAGAATGTGTCTGACAGCGAAACCATGAAATCCACCATGACGGACCACTGCAGACAAAACAATCATGTGACAGACTGGAACAACACACGGATCATAGGAAAAGAAAGCGACCGCTACGCATACGGGCTCTCGAGGACCTGGGACACGCTCCTCAGCACCACCACACCATCAAGCGCATCTGGGTGTCCCCGTGGACACGACATCGCCACACGCCGCTCACACATGACGCGCCCCGGGAATACCGGATATAGGCCACGTCAGCAATCCACCTGATGACAGCCCATGAAGAAGGCTTCAGTCGAGAAGCCGAAACTGTTGGCATGTAAATTATAAAGATTTCTCTTACTAATATCCCGTGCCTACTAGAAGAAACTTTTCTTTCTAATAATTAAAAAATGTTTTTTCAGTAAAGTTGACTTTTAAATGATTATATTTTCCTTTTTCTTCCCTGGACACTTCTCTCGAGTAAAGGAGTTTAATTAAGACTCATTAAAGTTTAATTTTACAACTTGACATTGCAGGTTCCCTTTGAGTCAGATGGATAAGGACAGCAGACGTTGGTCTGATGAGTTGCATAACCATAATGCAGTAAATTCTCCACATTGGATGTTTTTACACTGGGTCCACACTAGAGGCATCAGCAGTGTGGAACGGCAGCAGGACGATTCACTCGCGTGCTTCGCAGCACGTCAAACCACACTGGGGAGCGTTTCAACCATGGAGCGGCATCTCCGCCATCCTCCTCGCTCGTTTGTTTATGCCATCCACCATTAAGTCAAAAAGAAGACGAAGGAGATCACGTTTGACATCACTGTTTGATGTCCTATCTGATGTTGTTTCTCTCCACTTCCAGGATTAAACCCATGAAAAACACACAGTTGAACTTCTCAAAAGATACTGGTAGTAAATAAACCGTCAGGTCACGCGTATCGATGTAATCTACATAGAGAAGAAATCGCATCTTCAATAGACTTTTATTTTGTCAATTACCAGAGATTTTACACGGATACCGTGTGTGACTTCCTGTCTAGCCCAATGTTAATTGTAGAAATTGATGCATCTCAGAAGTGGCTCGTGGCAAAAATGGAACTCAATCGTATCTTTAGCAGCGCGGTGCGGCATGCTGCTTCTGGGACGCACCTGAAAAGTTCCGTGCCGCGGGCTGGTTTGGATCAACCCCATAGAATATAATGGATTCTATTTGAAACAGTGACATTCTGCTGCTGTTCCGCACCGCTGATGCCTCCAGTGTGAACTCGGCTTTAGTCTGACTGTTGATATTATTATTATTATTGTTATTGGTGATGGATGATGTGCATCTATTCTAGGAATTCTAAGATTTGTAGCTCTGTCTTCTGGTTCTTTGAGCCTTCAAGTGTTTTTGTCTCTCAGTGGGCGTAACCTCATTGCGAGGCATCAGCTGACGCCACGTTTATAGTTTCTTTTGTAGCTTGGGTGTGACTACATTGTTATTGTAGGCTGTAGAGATGTTTGTTCAAAGTCCTGCCACCAAATTTGGCTCTTATCTTTAGTTGATCACCAAGCTGAGCTTCCTCCCAGCTGTCTGTGTGTGAATGAGGGAGTTTCTCTAGTTCACTCATTTTTTTTCAGTACATTTAGTGTATATTATCAGTGTTTGCGAAAACTTTTCAGCCACGCCTGCCAAACCGGCAAATTGCACTGTGCCGTGGTCCCCGAAATGCCTAGAAACGGCCCTGGGTGTGGGACTGAGTTTTGAAGGTGATCTGAATTATATCAAATAAATAAATATTACATGCTTATAAATTATTATTTTTATAAAATTACAAACGTGTAGTGGATATATCTGCCTACATTTTCCTTTTCAAACACTGTTTTGTTTTTTATGCGACTATTTTCCTGTCCTGCTGTCTCTTAGCTGCATCTCCTCTCAATCCTCCAGAAAAACTGCTGCCTGGCTTCTTACTTTTCAACTCACAAGTTCCTTTTGAAATTAGCAGATCAAAAAGATCCGTCGACCGCAAAAATAGCAGAATGTGCGGCCGCGCCACTGAGGTGACGTCACCGATGCACGGGAGATGATCTCTGCAGCATTGGAGCGCGTCAGGCACAAATGAAAGAAAGTATGAGCAAACGTGAACGATCGCGTGTTAATTATGTTTTTTTTGGTGGCGCCACTTTGAGAATGTTACTGTGGCCGTGCGCACGACGCAGCTGCCCGGCGGAGCGCATCAGTAATCAGCGCTCTGCCGCTCTCCATCCTCTCCGCCCAATAGAAGACCCGCTACACTGAGAGTCCAAATAAATAATGTAATATATGTAGAAACTAGATCTTTTGAGGGGGAAGCCAACAAACAGTCTGCAGTTTTCAGGAAGTTTATTTTATTTTGGCACGTTCAGAGTAGACGCACGGCGTCGGTCATAATGTCCGACGATGTGAAGTTTTTCGTCGGACAATATTAAACCACGTCGGTAATGTCCGACTGTCCGACGTGTTTTCGCAAACACTGTATTATGAATATATTGTGAGTCACTTTCTGTGGGAAAATAAAGATCTGGTGATTCTGTTTCAGGTGTTAGAAGTTATTCGAAGGAGCTGGGGTGGAAACTGTCAGAACTACAAGTCTTACTCATTAATATTCATGATATGCAAATGCATGGTCTCTGATTGGCTAACTTAAGCACAACTCTTCTGCTGCCTTAGTTTGGCCTTCTTTCTTGGGTAACAAATGCAACGTTGATGTGTTTCCTCCACAAATAACACAATCCAAAATGTGTTCTGTCATGTTGTGGAGTTGCTAATGGTTAGCTTCTACTGGCCGAGACGCTCTGCTCTCTCCTGACCACAAAACCAACACAGCCTTCGGCGTTCTCAAGCCAAGGTGGACGGGCCATTAATGCAAATTTACTTGATGATTTTCTTGTGACTTAGAAGAGAATGGCTTTTGTTACCCCGTCTATTTCCTTTCTGCAGCTAATGTGGGCGATAGGTGTTGAAGAAAATGTTCACGTTCAGCATGCTGGACCTTTAACATTTGGTGCAGGATGGTACACACAGTAATGGTATTAGATTTTGTGGAAACATGTCTTTCTGGTGTTTTAATGACTGACAATACAGAATGTAAGCATGTTTATTTTTACCTACAACACTCCTATAGAACTCTGTCCACATGGACTCAGTCCCACCTTCGTATCTGTTCTTAGCTCTTGACATCAGGGTACTTATGTATGCAGAGCAAGGAGAATAGTGTCTGCGGATTAAAGTGCATGCTGGCATGCATTAACCCCCACAAAGGTGTGCTGATCCAATCTCAACTTAAATCTTGCCAGCGTGTCGCCACACACCCGACTCTCCTTGAACTGACCTGGAAGGATGATTCAGCAGCGCTTGTCTCATTTATTTGTTTATTTTTAAAAACACGCAGCGCTTTGTGTTGCTCCTGAGAGGAAACGCTGACGTAACATACAAACATGTCGGACTGAACTTGATTGATTTGGTTGAATGCTAAATGAGCTGTTGTATTTAATTACACAGTGACCAGGCCATGAAAAATAGAAGACTCTCAGTGGCTGTCAGGTGTCAATTATAATCAAATTACAAGATTTCCCAACAGAACCAGTCAGCATGTTTGCTGCCTTTGGACTGCTGGGTTTTACAGTTAGAGCAGCACGAGTTTAAAAATCCTGTCAACGGTGAAGTGATCTATAAAGGCCAGAAGAGAAAATATGGTGAAATAATGCATGGCCATTTTTATTTAATGCTGTTACGGAGACACTCTGTCCCACCCGCCAATAGCAGGTCAAAGGCACACACACACTCATTTACATAAACACACATGCACACATTCACACTCCGATGACGTGTCCTTACCTGAATCTTATTGCACATTTACATCTGGGTCGGCTCGCTCTAGCCCTGGTAGGAGGTTAATTATGTTTACATCTGGGTTATCTGAGCATTGTCTGTGCTAAACTGACTGGTTCTATTAGACCTGCATCCCAGCTTGGTGCTGAGCTGACCCAACACACACACTATGGACTGATTGACTGGCCGAAGTTCACGCCTACCTACTAGAGGAAGCCTCGGATTGGTGGGTACAATCAGCTAGCAGTGGCTTCCCGCATGTGTGATTCATTATCAAACTGGATGCTGCGGGGTAAACATCTTCTCTGACTGCAGCTCGGACTGACCCTCTGCTGTGAGTGCTCTTGGATGGGAGAGGAGCCCACGGCAGCACCGTAGGAAGCTGTGTGCTTCGCCCGCTTTTGTTTACTAATTTGTGGCGCTTAGGAAGGGCGCCACAGACTTCTCCACACCACTTTTTCTTCGCCTAGGTGCTCAGAGACATCCACTTTCTGTGTAAACAAAACCTGGCCGCACTGGGACAGGCTGACCCAACAAAGATATAAAAGTGGCTTTAGTTCCAGCCATTTACATCTGGGTGAGCTGGGCCTGGCCTATCAATTGGTTCCAAGCATGTCTGCCTAAATCAGTGACTTCAATAACACGTTGAGTGAAAATGTCTCACAGGGATGCCAAGCACCAGGCTCCAGCATTAACAAGGCTCCTGTTCTGTTTAACGAAATCACAATGCAAAGATGTAAAGGTTCTAATTGGAATTAGTGATAACTTTCAATGGCAGTAGATGCCAAAACATGTCGGCAAAGGTAAAAACAACCTATTTTTGTTCTGTGTATTATGAAGGACCACAGAAAGTGTGGTTAGAGGCTGTGACTTTTGTGATTCTGCCATTTTTACTGAACCTTTCAAACACAAACGCCATGTGACTTTAACCTATGGAAGGGGAGGAGGTGTGCGTCCTTTAGAAATACAACTTTGCATAATTACACATCCATCTCCTTTACATGACTGTAAATGCGTCTGAGAACTGAAAGCATCTAGGGTATCAGGATGAAAAATGAGACACATCATCGAAAAATGTAAACGGGACCCTATCCTTAGACTCTGTAAACATGCAAGCACACGCGCGCGTACGCACACACACACTAAACACACATTAAAGGGCTGCTGTGCAAACCAGAGCAATTGTGATGCATCACTCTGTTACCTATGGGCATTGGAGTTGATCCAGTCCTGGACTTTACAACGTTACAAACTGCAGCAGCATTCTGACCATTCAGCGTGTGAAGTGGCAGGTTCTGGACTCTAGATGAAGTCTGAAGACTGCTCAGCTTTGTGAGAGTGATGAAAAAGGGGGTTTCTGCTGACACAGGAAGAGGGAGGTATCAAATGTCAAGGGACACATTAATTCTACTGTTACTTTGTCGGCCTGCTAGACTGGAGGAATACAAAAGAAAAGGTCTTGTGTCACCTAATGTGCACCAAAACCTATTTACATGTTCCTAGATCTGCTAAATATTTTACAATCCATTATTACAACACTACCTGAGTGCATATCAGGGGTTAAAGGTCATTTTTTACTTTTAATATTTTGTTCTCAGTAGACACAAACGTTGTGTCAGAAGGTTATAAGACTATTTGGCGTGACTAAGAAGTCATCCACGCCAAGTTCCTATTATTTTAAAGGTGCTATGTGGGAAATTCATAGAAATCATGGTAAGAATTGCGACTCTTTAGCGCCATGCAGTTCAGAGTAAGTATTGCAGCTACGGTGGCCCACTCAAAAAGGCAACAACTCCAGCATTCACTCCAGCCATCTGGTTCGTTTTTTATAAAAAGCATGAAATTGATTTATTTCTAATCTATGTAGCCTAACCCACACAAAGCATATAACTACTCAAGCAGGTAAAAAACATTTTTTAATGACTGTTCAGTCTTAATGCATAATGCCACGCGTAGCCCACCCCTCCCCCGACGAGACGATGCCCCCACCCGCCGCGACGAGGCGGTGCGATCCGCCACCCCCTTCAGTCAACAAGCATCACGGCTGTAAACATTTCCAGGGGAAACACTGCTGTTAGCTGTTGTATCAACCTACCAGTCCTGAAGGAAGCTAGTATAGCTGCCTGTCACCGATTCACACACGGAGGAGGGAAGGCATCAGCTGTGGCGTCCGGTGTCGTGGATCAGAGCAGCGGAGTAAACAAGAGTCTGCCGGTTAGCCATCAGCTAATCGTGGCACACGGTGTGAGCCGCAGTGAAGATCGAGATGGAGCTAACATCAACCACTGGCTGTTTAGCGAACGGATAGCCGATGAGGTTTGGCTGGAGCCGGGGACACGCTGTGGAAATAAAGTACCGGTAACTAATGCTAATGTGGCTACCGGCTAGCGGACCACCGCTGAAGCGTGTTGGGAGAGACACGGCAGGCTGCGGTAAGAGAGGAGACTTAGAAGGAACTTTCTTGAAGAAGGACTTTGGAACTGATACGTTGGGACCGGATTGGGAGCTTTATTATGAAGAAAAGAAATGATCAGCTGAGGTGAGTCATAAACCACACTTGGTGTCTAGCTGTTGCGGGCGGGGTTCTCATCATATGCAGCTGCTGAGTGTTGGAAAACAATAAGACCTGACATATTTGATGTGTCTTTTGTTTTCATTGTTTGTTATTCAAACTAACAAAGTTACAGCAACGGTGTAACAGCTAGTCTCTTCTCTTCTTAGCTGCATTGTCAGACACCATGCTTCCACGGCGCACTGCTGCCCTCTGCTGTTTCTTTCAGGTTACAGTCATAGTGCAAACGCATAACTCAGAGCTCGTATGTCCCTAAATAGCTACCGTATTTCAAGATGGAGGATGACCATGGAGCGTCGACCACAATTTATGTATTAAAAATGTAAAATTTGAAGCTGAGAGGAATATTTAGAATTGATGTTGGTGAGAAATATTAATGAAAAAGGACAAGTTTGTGCACTGGATGCACAGAATTTGGTAGTAAACAGGTACAAATATTACACACTGGGGCTTTAACAGGTAGTGATGCAAAATATTTCTTTTTATTTATAGCAAACAGGGGAGCACTCACTTTAAAAAAATTAAAATAGACTTTTGCCCTAGATGCATCAACTTTCTTTACAAGCCCATTGAGAGAGTGTGTTTTCCTGGAGGAATTTGCCCCATGAAGTGTCAAGTCAAGTCCAACAAGCCTTATAGGGGTAAAAAGGGTTAAAAAGCTTTCAAAAACAGTCAGCATTGAAGGCTTATGGCACCCACAGCAGGCTTAGCACCTATTTGTGTCCAGAAAGAAAGTTTCTGGTCTATTTTTCACAATGTCTCTTCATTAACAGTCTCCTGACAGCCAGGAGGGTGACACATTTGGAGGTAAATTTGCTGATTTCCTGTTGGTTTTTGACACACATCCTGAATGGACCAGGGGGGTGTTGAGGGCTGCAGAGGATGCTGTTTTGGGCCACTCAGCATCTTGTGATGAATGCCAAAGGTGCAGATTTTCTGTCATAGCTTATTCTTTTTGTGGGCATTTCAAACATTCCAGTTCCATCCCAATATATTAGTAATCAGGTGCAAGGCCCCATGATGGTAATTACTGTCAGATATCCAGTTACACCTAATGAGAGTTAAGATGTAGTTTACTAGTTTGAGACGGTGTTTACTAGAGTTGTTTTTCAGGTTGCATCAGTGGGGATTCTTACAGCTAAATGGGGTAGCTAGGGTGGTTATAGTTAAATCACACGGAAATCATTAGCTAGCATGGTCAATGTGTTAAATATGGTTCAACATCTAAGCACTGAATACATCTACACAAATCTATCGACTAAAGAAGGGATTCCATAGCTGGATAGTTCTACCTCGTTTCCACTGAGTGGAACAGTGCAGGTTGGTATGCTATTTTATGGTCTAGCGCTGGGGTATTCAATTCCGGTCCTGGAGGGCTGGTATCCAACACGTTTTAGTTTTAACTCTGTTTCAACACACCTGATTTCAATCAGCAGGTAATTAACAGGCTTCTGTACAGCCTGAAGAGCTGCTGCACAGGTGATTCCACCACTGAATCAATCGTGTTGGAGCAGAGAAACCACTAAAATGTGCTGGAAACCGGCCCTCCAGGCCCAGAATTGAATACCCCTGGTCTAGCATATTCAGGAGGATGTTTCCACTGCCAGGTAGACTGTCACTGGGCAGATGTTTAAAGTAAAAGCGTACCCTGGCATCATACTAGTGATGCCATGTTGTCTTTTTGGGTCCAGAGTCTGGACGTTCAGGACGTGGTGCTAAAAATCTCACCTGCTCCCCCACATTCAATCTTTTTTTAGGCATCAAACTACATCAAAATATATCAGAAAAATAAATAGTCAAACATACAGCAGAAACCTTAGGGTAAATATGAATAAAAAAAGATTGTCTCCCTCCCCTTGGGTATCTTCACTGGCTCTGTGTCCACCGGAACCGGAAACTCGCATTGCCACATTAAACGAGAGAGCGCTAAACACCAGTCACTGTTTTCTAGGTCTAAACATGTTTTGTTGTCCGTGACTTCAAATGGTGTTTTACTTTTTGGGACTCTGGTAGTTTGTCCTACAGTTGAAGTGGTAGCAGCTGGCCACTCTGTAGCCCTCTGCTGACCAGAAACCGCATTTAACAGTTTTGTGGAGCGGGTAGGTGTCCTATAGGGGGCGCTCTTTACTTGCTTTATAGATATTGTGCTAGCAGTTAGCATTGTCAATTCACCGATCGTCAGTAAAAAGCACAAGAAGAAGAAAAAGAAGAAGTTTGCTTTTCTGTTAGCATCATGGTAAAACCTTGAAGTAAAGTAAGAGAGTAGTGTCTTTGGAGGTGAAGCAAAGACCTAAAACCAGAGTGAACATCGATACGGCATACGCTAGTTTGAGGGAGCTAAAGGAGGCTACAAAATTACGGACTGATGGTGACCTGGCTTTGTTGCTACTGGACTTGTAAGTAGTAATATTATTGTGGGTCTTTTTACGTTGTAGTTTATTTTAGTATTATTTGGCTCATTTTAGTGTTAGCTCTTTGTTAGCGTAAGCTACAGCAGGCTGCAGCAGGGTTGTTTATGACAGTTGTAATTCCACTTTCAACCAGTAGGACGAAGGAGCAAGAAACTGCTTAGTGTTACTTTTAGTAGTAAAAGTAAAAAAGATTTTAACTTCAAGTTAAGAAAGAAAAATTTACTGAACATCTTCACAAATATGAATTGTAGAAGTATTTTTTCTTGATTATTGCAAGTGAAATATACATATCAGGAGTAATATTTACTTAAAAAGGTCTTGTGCAGTCTGTAACGAGGAATCTAAAAGTTTATTATTTCAGTGTACCAGGGCGAGACTAAGCTGACCCAGATGTAAACGCCTCCTTTTTGTAAACGTGCTAAGAGGGAGTGGATGGAGTTGCGGTGTACCACACCCAAGGTTCCTCATCACCTCCAAAACCAGTTAGTTGACTGAAGTACCAGGTCATAATATAAGGAGCTGCTGTTTTATAGGATGTGACATGTAAGTGTTGTGTTTAAGGCACGCCGTGTTATTTGTCCCACCTTTCTGCCCCAACACTTGTCAGTCATCATCAGCTGTCTGCTTGGGTGATTAAATCACTTCTTTTTTTTTTTTTTTTAGTTGACATGCTCCTCTCTCCTGTAGCTACTGTGACCTTTATGTACTTGACAACAGCATGGCAACAGGCAACACACACATGCATGGGACTTGCAAAACTCCAGTTTGTCTTGTGGATTGTTGCATGTTTAATTTGAACTAGAAGAAAAAAACAGGTATGAGCACTCTACGCCTTTGGGAGCTTTAATCAGTTGAAAAGTGTCTCACGTGTCGAATCGATGTACAGAGGTTGAATGTCACCCAGTAAAATTGGTGAAAGTGAGCCCATTGGCCATGGGCACCAACTAATGAAATTTTGATGCAGCTTTATTTAGAACTATATTTTACAGGATTACATTCCAGGCTCAATTTCCACTTCAAAGGCAGGTTTTCACCACTGCTGGTGGTTGTTTCACTACTCTTCTCAGTAGCAAGGCTCCTCACATTTTGGAGGTTGTTTGTTTTTTATTTGTCTGCCATTCAGAAGGCTGTAAAGTGTTCAGTTGCAGGCTGATTTACTGTTTTCCCTCTTCTCTGTGTTGCAGTATAGGCCTGTGCGTTTGCTCTCTTGGTTAGATTAGATTAACACTTTCATCACTCATGGCTAGATGAGAATGACAGGTAAGGAGTGGGTTTATTCAACTGGCTGTCTTCATTTGAATTTCAATAACGTGCTTTCAAAGTATGAAAAGGTGCTTGATTCCTGTATTTCTGCTTAATAATCAACGTGCACAGTGTTTTCTTTAAGATCAACCAGGGTAGTTTGATGATCAATCTCGTTATTTTTGTTAAAGGTGTGGTTGACTGGAAAACCATTTTTGTTTTTTCAGATTATAATCAGTAACTCTGGAGTTTTTAATGCAGGCTGAACATGAAAATAGTCTCCTCCACCTATCTCCTGCATTAGCTTCTGATAGAAAATAGACGCTGAAACTCTAGGATTAGAAAATCCTCATAGAACTACGTCACACTGTGAACGTTCTTGACTCACGACGGGGAAGCCTGTTTTTGTTTTAATGTCCGGTAATCAGCAGCAGATTTCTCAGCTAGTTTAAGCTAACTCCTCCAGGTTTGTGTTATTTGTGGAGATAAAACATCCTGCAAAGTGGTAGAGTTGCATTGCTGTTATCCAATCTGAGGCGAGATGTCCAAATATCAGGAAATAAGACTCCATATGCTGCCGTGTTGAGCTCTCCTGTGATGTTGCAGACTTAGCCCTGCTGGGCCAGGGGTTTGTGGGCTTTTTTGTGCCCTGAGTATTGCCTGCAAGGCATTAATTCCTACTGGAGACCACTGCAAATGTATTGATTAAATGAGTAATTCACTCCTTTAATGTCAATAACTAGAGAGCGATCATTTAGCCCTGAGACTGGGAGATTGTGGGTTCAAATCCACGGTCGGGTCATACCAAAGACTTTAAAAATGGGTCCCAATTCCTCCCCGCTTGACACTCAGCATTAAGGGGTTGGGTTGGGTGTTAAACCACCAAATAGTTCCCGAGTGCGGCCATGTCTGCAGCTCACTGCTCCCCACAGGGATGGGTCAAATGCGGAGAAACCATCATTGTTATTGAAGTAGCCCTCCCTATGAATGATATCAGTGTTGGTTGGGATGATTAATTTATCTTCCCACTTACTGTAACTCAACATAAAGAGGCTCATTTCTAAAGTTTAGAAGTAGAACTTTTAACAACTTTCCTCCTAAGTGAGTGTGATATACAATGTATTATGAGCACCTCAAACTGTGTGTTTGAGGAAAACCAATCTGCAAGCTGGAGCACGTAATCCAGCATCCACATCCTTCCTTCCAGGCCACTTTGGCTGCACTGCATTAGGCTGGAAGAGGGAGGCATATAGGAGGGAGAGGAGATTTTCCAGAGGCAACCACAGGCAGGAGTGAGTAGAGTGAGCAGCTGGCTCTGAGTGGGAGGCTGATGAGCGCTGGAGTGTCAGTGACACAACTAGTAACCCCTGGAGAAAATGAACTGACACCTTCTTCCGTTTGTCAGAATTTCCTCTACTTCCCATGAATGTTAAAGCTGTGATTCTCATCATTTCAAAACTTTAAAATACAACTGGAAGTTGTTCTTGAATCGCCTAACATCCATTATATTCACAAAGGTCTCTTTGAGGAATGAACCAGCTGTATTTGTGCATCATAGCATGCATAATGTTTAAAGAACACTTTTATTGACTCCAGTTTCCATCTACAGTTTTGTTTTGCACTCTCAGATCCAAGAGCCACTCTTTCCAACATGGCTTCACCCATTAGCCGATAGGATAGCTGTGTTTAAAATATTTAAAGACACTGTGCCATACTCCATAAAGCCTTATATGTCAATAAATGGAAGACTGTTGAAGTAAAGTTAGTGTCTTTTAGCGTTGGAGAGTTGTGGCCTTTTACCATCTCAAACCTTTTTAGCAAGTGTGAGATAAACTGAGCTGTCAGGATTCAGTAAATATGAAACATTTCAAGTTTATCTTGAGAAATAAACACGTTTCCACCACAGCTACTGTTGTTGTTACAAGAAGCTCTGACTAAATAGTGTCTGAAAAAGGTCTCAGGAAAAACTCCATCAGACAAAATGTTCTCAAGAAAATATTTGAGAATAAAAACGTTTTAGGAAAAACTCTCAGATTAAAATGTCTCAGGAAAACATTTGTCAGAAAAAAGGACTCAGGGAAAAGTGTCTGAAAAAAATCTTTTTGTTTGGGGTGGGACTCGATTAAAAAAGTTAATCTAATTAATTAGAGGCTTTGTAATTAATTAATCTTGATTAATCGCATTTTAATCGTTTGCCCCGAAAGCAATTTTTTAAATTAAAAATAATGAGACTGAGAATCAAACAATAGACATGGACATTATTATTGTAAACTCAAGCTCTTTTATTTTCTAAAAAAATCTTTTCTATGGTCTGATGTCCTACACCTGAGACCTGAGGATGTTGTAAAATGTACACTAGTACGGGTGGGTGAGCTGCAATTAAGAAACCAGGAGGATGTGATTAATTGTGCTAAGTTACAAAGTTAGCTTATTAGCAATACCAGCTGGTCATTTTTTTGTATTCTTTGCATTCAAACACCAGCAACATGCTCACTAATGGTGACTGGACAGTATTATGTGTGACATCATTATTTATCATTACTTTTGCGTTGAATAAAAAAGAGTAAGACCAAATTCAGCTGTTTTATGCTCCCCCTCCAGCTAACTTCTACCTCCTGAAACAGGAGCGCCAGAGCTCGTTTCCACAGAGAACGACTCACTAAGCATTTGTTCATACTAGAGACCACTGCAGATTTATTGAAATAACCAGTGTGTGTCCTCTTTAATGTTCTACACACAAGTCAGGAAGCTTATTGCAGATTTCTTTTGCCATAAACAGTAGTGAGTGTCTTATTTTCTGGTCGAAAAGTTATGACTGCCTGTGTCGATGCCAACTTTGGCTTTTTTATCGGGAAAAAGGTTTAGGTGGGTTCTGTTTTGACTGCTGTGATACTACTGTAACCGCTCACAGCAACAGCTGTAACAGTGTGACCTTTAGACCAGAAAACCAGCTAAAGCCTCAGTCTGTCTCTTTAGAAATACCATTACCTTTAAGAAAAAGATGCCCCAAGTCAAGTAAACATGGGAATTCTTATGAAGCATGATTTCTGTCTGCTCTGAAATGTAAAGAAAATCTAACCAAATGTAGGTTTAGTGAATAGAAAGTATTAGCTTGTGATTTCCTGTTTATATCATGTAAAGGTTAACAATCTAAGTGTCACGTAAATAAATGATAATAGTCAATAATTAATGGCGTTATAAATGATTAATGTATCCTGTGTTAAATAGTCTAATAGTGTTGGATGTAGAATGATTAACACATAGAATAAAAACTTTCATGACGTTTGGTGTCAGACAGACTGGTCTTAGTGTTTCAGAACCTACACAGCAAATTTAAAAGTGTTAATTTTGGGGTGTTGGTCCAATTTTGTTAAGAGTTTCTATGTTAACTCTAACACTAGTGTTAAATTGTCAAATCCAGAAGAGTTGGTTTTTGACACTAAATCAGAGTTAAAGTACCAACTCTCTAAAAAGAGTTAAATGAACTCTTTCTGGTGTGGACCCATATAGACACTTTAAAAGTGTTGAAATCAGCTCTGACAGTGTTAATTTGAGCATGCTGAATTTGCTGGGATTTTCACCCACATCCTGCAACATTCAGATGGTCGGGTCACAATTTGGTGTCACCAACATGAAAGCATGGATCCATCTTGGCTTGTATCAATGCCTCAAGCTGCTGCTGGTGAGGGATGGTGGTGGTGGTGTGTTCTTGTCCCACTTTGGACCCCTTAGGACCACCTGAGCCTGGTTTAAACACCACAGCCTACCTGAGAATTGTTGCTGACCATGTCCATCCTTTTATGACCACATGGACCTATCTTCTGATGCTACTTCCAGCAGAAGATCATCTCTGACTGGTTTCTAGAACATGAGCATGAGTTTACTGGTCCACAGTCACCAGATCTCAGTCCAGCCCAGAACTTTGGGGTGTGATGGAGTGGTAGTTTCTTTAAATGGATGCAACTGATGCTGTTGTGTCAGGACCAGAACCTCTAAGGAACATTTCCAACACTTTATTGAATGTGTGACATGAAGAATTAAGATAGTTCTGAAGGCAGCCTACTATTTAAGCATGTTTAATAAAACAGCCTGAATGTATATATTTTTATTTTATGCAAATCTTTTTATTTTTCTTTACATTTGATGTTGCTGAAGAGGTCCTGCTGCATGTCCCATCTGTCAAAGCAAACCTCAAAGCTGCATGTGGCTGTTAAATAGAAGCTTTTTACAGAGACTGTATGAGAGAGAACACTTAACTTCCATCAAGCAGGAGCAGGTAATAAAACAAAATCCCTGCTCTGCCTTGTGTTGTAAGTTATTTCTCTCTTGTGCATTGGTTTCAAAAACCTAAAAATACAGTGATGTTTATAAGATGCCTCAATCCTAGCCCTGACCCCCATGCTCTCTGCTTTAGTGTTTTTTTTTTATTAAAGTACACATTCAATCAGCATGCCAGCTTCTGCAGCCTTTTCCATCCTTGTCTGATCAAATGTAAATTACACTTCTGACCCATAAGCTGAGAGCTCTCTGCAGACTGATTGCAGCTGGTGATGTGTTTACAGTCGGAGGGCTCTGATTAACTGCTGGGAATGTTGCTCTTCCATCATCTGCAGGTAAATTAAAGCAGGGAGGTTAGATAGGCCCTGTCGTGACCATCTTTAGAACATCATTCTAGAGTAGATCTGCTGCAACGTCAGCAGAAAACCACCTTATCACCTGTTACGGCAAATTAGCAGCACTATTTTAAAGCTGCTGACTGCAGAAAAATGCCCTGGATTTCCTCTATAATTTACCAAACTCCTTCCTGCAACATCTACCCTCTTCAGCCACCTCATTGAAACTGTCTTAGTTTTTCAGTAATGCTGTAAACTTATCAGTTTCATTAAATTTAGTTAAGATTCTCCTACAAGCAGAGAGACAAGATGGCGGCGAGTGTGTAGGACGCACACATTAGGCTCCCCGACTGGTTTTTCAGTCCAAATATTTGTCGGGGTCTACGCCTAACGTTTCGCTTTAGATCCGGCGTGCTTTGTCGGCTCTTGAGAGTTCAGTAGAATGGCAGCAAATCTCAAAAAAACTAAACAAGTATACTTGCACTGTGGCCTTCGAGTTGGGCGCATCTTCGGCGCGGAGTGATTCTGTCGCCGCTGGAGCGTCGAACTCATCTACACCTAGTACCAGCCCATAACAAGGTGGACATATCAAAGCTGAAGGATGAAATACTCAAGGAACTAAAGTCTGAATTCGTGGAAATATTTAGAGCAGAAATGACAGGTGCCCTTGCAGAGGATTTAAACTTTATTAAGAGTGAGCTACAGAACGCCACGGCAAAGCTCACAGTGAGCATGACGGAAGTGGAAGGCGGACTGTCCACCTGGTCTGAGCCTACAGAACACTGTGGGGGGACTGAGGAAGGAGATCTTGGAGCTGCAGGAGAAGTGTGAGGACCTGGAGGGTTGGTCGAGGAGATGCAACATTCAAGGGGTTCAAATGAAGGCAACTGGACCTCTTTGGTTTCTTGAAGACGTTTCGCTTCTCATCCGAGGAGCTTTGTCAATTCTGACTGGAATATGGGAGGGTCGATCTTATAAACTGTAGCTGTCTATTGTTGCTCAACGAGCAGCATCTGCCTGTGAATACCCCTCCTCCCTACCTCTTGATGAGTCGTTAGCATCGTTAGCCTCTATTGTTTGGGAGTCGTGTTGATTAGATGCAGGAGGGTGTGACCTGGACTGAAACTGTTTTGGAATTTGGTTCAAAGCTGCATTGTAGGTGCTGGAAAGGTGAAACCTGAGTCCTCCTCCTCTATTTAAGGATGGTTTCTCCATTTTGACATAGATTGCTTCCTTCACTCCTCTCTCAAACCATCCATCTTCTCTGTCCAGAATGTGGACTTTGTCATCTTCAAAGGTGTGGCCCTTGTCCTTCAGGTGTAGGTGGAGGAGGGGCATTCACAGGCAGATGCTGCTCGTTGAGCAACAATAGACAGCTACAGTTTATAAGATCGACCCTCCCATGTTCCAGTCAGAATTGACAAAGCTCCTCAGATGAGAAGCGAAACGTCTTCAAGAAACCAAAGAGGTCCAGTTGCCTTCATTTGAACCCCATGGATTACCATGACCTGGATGACTGAGAACCTTCACCAGCAAGATGCAACATTATTGGAATTCCAGAGGGCCCGGGGTCCAGTTCAACCGCAGTGGTTGCGGAAATGTTAAAAGAGGTGATGCAGCTGTTAAAGAAACCGATCGTTGATGGTGCCCATCGTACAGGTCAGCAGACGAATGCCAAAGCACACATTCTGACCCACTCTTGGTGCCAGCTTTGCTGGTTGCAGTTTTCTCTGACTACACTGCAAAAGTGGCCAAAGCTAGAGCTGTGTTTACTGACGTGAGGAGGCTTCTTTGAGGAGGGCAGGATGTGCGATACGGGCTGCTCCTCCCAACAAGGTTTTGTGTCACCATAATGGAAAGGATAAAATGTTCACTGATCAAGTGGCTCACCTGAAGAAAAATATCACCGAATTGGATAATTGAAAGCTTTGGAGCTGATTCTACCACAATGCACAAGGAGTACAGGTCAGGTTGTTTCAAGACATGCTGACGGAACTTTGGTGATGGCTGTGTTCTGAGTGGTGTCTTTGCTGGACACTGGGGCGGCTTCTGTTAGAGACATGGCTGAGGGACTGATTTAGTATTCTTTGTGGTTGGGCTTTGTCTCTCTGTACAAACACGTGTGTGGATTTTTTGGTAAGAGGGGGTTTTATCTTCAGGTTCTGTGTGGGGATGGGTTGTTTGTTGTTTGGGTTTCATGTGTGATGCTGTTCATGTTTTTATGTCCTTGCTATGACTGAAGAGACTACTGATGTCCGGTTACCTGCGTAAGTTGGAATGTTAAATCCCATTATAATCCTTTAAAGTACAGTAAATTCATGACTCTACAAAACAGCTTAAATCAGATATTACTTTTTGCAGGAAATGCATATATGTTCAGCAGACAAATCAATTTGAGAAAAAATGGTCTGGTCAGGTATTTCTGTCAACTTCTGGCTCGAAATCAAGGACGGTTGCTATTATAATTGGTGATCGTGTATAATTTAATGCTTCTAGTGTATATAAAAGGTGTGGTTCACTCATTTAATCAATACATTTGCAGTGGTCTCTAGTAGGAATGAATGCCTTGTAAGTTGTCCTCTGGGTACAAAAAGCCCTGCTGCGCCAGTTTCAGGATCTAGAAATTTGCCAGGTCAGAGGAGAGCTTCAGACGACAGGATTTGGAGTCTCATTTCCTGATATTTGGACATCTCTCCTCTGATTGGCTAACAGCAATGCGACTGACTCTGTTTGCTTTGCAACTTCGATGTTTTATCTCCACAAATAACACAAGCCTGGAGGAGTTGTGCTGTGTGGTGGAGTTGCTAATGCTAACAGTTAGCTTCTACTAGCCGAGACGTTCTCTGCTGTTTCCTGGACGCTAAACCAACAACGGCCTTCCCCGTTGTGAGTCAAGATGGGTGAGTCCATTAACGTTAAGTGACAGTGTGACATAGATCTGTCAGGATTTTCTAATCCTAGAGTTTCACCGTCTATTTTCTATCAGAAGCTAATGCAGGAGATAGGTGGAGGAGACTATTTCATGTTCAGCCTGCATGAAAAACTCAGAGTGACTGATAATAATCAGAAATAATAATTAAAAAATTTTTTTTCATTGAACCACACCTCTAAGACTCAGCTAGGTGTTATAAAGTTTTGGGTTCTGTTCTAATTTTGATATATGCACCAAATTGAGATGATTTCTCAGTTAGCTGACCTTTCACAACACCATCTCTTAATGGGTGGAGACACTAATTGTGTGCTCTTCTCATTGGACCGGAGTGCGACCGGTCGATTGTCTCTTACTAAATCTGCTCAGTCAATTCAAAACTTTTGGGACTCATATGTGGTGGTTGATGTGTGGCATTTCCAATTTTCTCTTTTGTTCATTAGACTTTCTCAAATTGATAATTTTTTCACAGATACTATAATATTGCATATAGTGATGGAGTGTAACTATGGTGCCGTTGTTGTCTAAGATCACATCCCCTCAGCATGAAAATGGTTATCCTGAGCTCATGACCAGTGTACCACCCGTGGCGGTTTAACTCTCTGCTCCTCTCAGAGGAAAGTTTCGTCAAGTTTATGAATACTGAAATTACCTTTTTTATAGAGGTCAACCAAACACCGGGAATGCCGTTTTCTGTCGTCTCGGAATACTTGAAGTCTTACTTAAGGGGTCAAATAATCTCTGATGATGAACGGCTTCTAAATCATGCTGTGAATATTATGAGCATGGAGAGAGAGCGGGTCCGCTGTAACCTAATAAAACATTTTAAATGCAAATATAAAATAAAGAGGAGCAACACTAATAGGGGCATTCAGTCTAAACATCATATGTGGTGTGAAATAGTGTCAAAGCTCTGTTTTCTAACCCTAACCCTGAATTTTATAGCCAAGTCAGAGGAATCCAAAATGCTTTACACCACGCCTACAGGCTAAGCTAGGCACCCCCAGTCCCAATGACCACCAGGCAGGGTGGGTGAAGTGTCTTCCCCAAAGACACAATGACTGACATGAACAGAGCCAGGGTTAGCCTGCATAAAAAACAACTGTGCTATTTCCTTTTATTTCCCTAGACTGGAGTCGAGCTTATTTCTTAGAAATCTTGATTGGTTGTGGTTAGCAGTGACACCGAGGTTCCCAGACTCACTGGTTTGTGAAATTGTGACATCCATATTTGATTCTCTGTTCATGATATATTTCTTTCTTTTAGGACTGCACTCTATCTAATAAATTACCCTCTACCCTGCCATGCAAATTAGCCATTTGTCAGATTGCCTCTGTGGGCCCAAACACTCGTTTTCTACAGTCATGACTGTGTGACTCTTCCTAATTCATTATTCCAATTATAACGAGCATGGTTACAAATTAAATTGTCTTTTGCGGGATTGTTACATTTCAAATTATTGTGTTATTGCTCTCAAAATATGCACACACAGTCGCCGCTAATGTGAACGTTTGACAGCTTCACAACGAGTGCGACTAAGTGCTGCACAAATATTTAATTATATGCACCATGGCAGCACTTCTCTTTGCTTTGAATACTCCCAGTCTCCAGCACTAATGAGCTTTGTTCGTCTTGTCTGGGAGAATGAATTGATATGCAGAAGCAAGATTTAAACCATCCAGACTAAAATTGCCCCAAACTTCATTGATCCCTGAATGTGGAAGTTGGAACAGACCGTCTCCTTATTTCACTGCTAAGATGCTCAGAGAATATTGGTAAAATAAAAGAAAATTACTCCAATTATTAACCTTAAAGCGACTGAAGTATTTTTTATCCAACTGCACCATCTAGTGGCTGACTAATGTATCGCACTTTAAGACGTTTTCACTTTCGTATTTACGGCCGAAAGCAACGCCACTCGTTCATGAATGCGCTCCTCTAGCCGACAAACAGAGCTAAAACACAGTTTTACAATTATTATGCTCATGTTATGTTGTGTATTCATATATTTATTAGAGGTGAGAATATAACGCGTTAATTATGATTAATTAATTAGAAAAAAATAACGCGTTAACACAAATTAACGCATTTAACCCTTTAAGCCCCAATTGGGGGATGTTGAAGTTTAGCAGCAAAATACATGCCCTAAATATCAATATAGTGAAGCTGCACCTCTAAAGAAAGCTCAGAACCATGGCTACAAGTACATGTAAATATTTGTTATGTGCTCCAAACACAACTAAAACTACAATCAAATGAGTGATCAGAAATCCCTCTTCATGTGTTTTTGCCTTCATTTCTGTCTCTAATGATGCTAAATCAAATCAAATTGCACACACATTCTATCAACCCATTATTATTATTATTATTATTATTATTATTATTATTATTTTAAGATTTCTTTCCTTCATGTGTCTGCCTCCATAAAAGATGCAACCAAAGGGACACTCACCCTTTTTCACCCTGCCTTGTTATGCTTGACATGAAAGTTGAAATCAACATATACTCCAGTGCCATCATCCCAGTTGCATAACATCCACTCGCAGGCTGAAAGCCCAAGGACACTGGCCCACAATTATTGTGAAAGGTCATTTAGTGTAGCAGAATACGGTGCATCCACTCAGCTGCATGCATAATTCAGGAGAACAAGCTCAGGGCTTCAGCGTAATCTCTGTTTGCATAGCCAGACTTCGCTCATCTCATTCAAGCTTGTTTTTGGGTTTAGATTAAAATGCATTAGAATAAATTTAATTACCCTATGGTTTACTGGCGGAGCAGAGTTCTTGTCAGACCATTAAAATCATACGTATGAAGGGTGGAGTTGTGAGCTTTCTCACACCGCCTCTTAAAACTTCATCTGTTGAATCATCCCATAACGAATCGCTGAGGTTGGTAGTTGGAAATAAAGTTCCCAATCTCTATGATTGTTTCTTTTCAGCGCCACTTAGAAGAAATTAGCATTTTAAACTATTCCTGAAAGAAGCTGGAGCTTTGTGTCGTTGTTAAAATCAGTAGCCTGGAGAAATTCTATCAAGGGTTTGAAGCTCAGCTGGAGACAAAGCCAAACAGCTGATCATCTAGTAATTTCTTCTGATCTAATGTAAATTATTCTCTCTGCTGGTGTACCTGTTAGTAGTTCCCCACAATGAATGTGTGAACATGAGAAAATCACACCAAGAGTTCCTCTCAGCTCTGATCTGAGGTGTGAGTGGAAGGGAGCATTCTCCGAGACGAGATGCCTGCCCGTCTGAGGAGATTCTCAGAGTTTAATCAGGTTGTTTATAACAAAGCAGCACCATGGGTATCATCTGGTTTTAAATGTCTACCTTCCACCAGGGCAGCTGCAACAACCCCACTGTGCCACAAAATGGTTGCACAACATTCCTTTGATTGGTTTGGAACAAGTTTTAATTCAGAACAACTGCAGTAAGGAGACTTCACAGCCCAGCTTTGCCACAAATGCTTGAATAGCACTTTGTGTTTTTAGCAGCGTGATTGTGAATCCTCACGATTCTGATGGATGCAAGAAAAAAGGAGCAGAGTCTGACTTCTGAGAGTAATGCACTCACCAATCTTTTAGCATGCTTTGTGACATGAAATTAATTTTCAAATAAACATTTTTTACATCTTCTGTTTACTTTGCCTTGAGATTTCATTGTCCATCTTACAGATTTTGCCCATGTGTTTTTTGTTCAGTAGGAAACACAGGTTCCGTTCACCTTCACCATACAGGTACACAGTGATCTTCTTTTGCAGTCTAAAGCCGTGTTTCCACTATAGGAGTTCTGGGAAATTTCTGGGACAGGGAAAAGTGACCTCTCGTTTCTCACAGCTGTTGTGTCTCCATACAAAATCATCCCTTTCAGGACTTTGCTAAGATGTCAGCAAACCGTGACTTCTTTTGCAACGAGTGACGTTACTGATCAGTGCCAAAAGTCGTCCATGGACATTAATAACATTAAAAGTTTTTTTCTGTCAAAGTACATCATAATTTAATCCATTCTGGCAATGGGAAGAGCAGCTGTGTGATGTAAAATGCTGCGTTCATTGACCAGAAGAAGCGTCATTTCGTAGGTGTTCTGTGAGACCTCAAAGCTCCATGAACTACGGTGTTGTGGGGTGATTTCTGCCGCATTGACACGCCTAGCTGTACAAGGACAAGACCAGTTCAAGGAGGATGTCATTTGCTTCATTCAATGAAACTTCTCCTTAGACGATGGCTTAGCAAGTGTTTCAACAGAGAGTGAAGCTATTCAACTTGAGAGACTCGAGAGCTCTGTGCTACAGGAAAGTTAAGACTCCACAAATTTGTGGCAGACAATGAAAGAGTAATGACATCCATTCCTGAAGAAGAGCGTACAACAGTTAATGACCAAGATGTCCCTAAGTGTGCCACACATTGAAAGAGCTCTTGGAGTTGAATGGTACGTTACATCCGACACGATCAAGTTCAGAGTACAGTTCAAAGGTAACCGGTAACAAGAAGAGGTGTACTGTCCACTGTTGCCTCAATCTATGATCCTCTAGGTTTCATTGCACCATTTGTCCTTTTAGGTAAGCAGATTCTCCAGCAAATGTGCAGAGATAAGGTGGATTGGGATGAAAAACTGCCAGAGCATCTGAAACCTCAGTGGGAGTTGTGGATCAAATATTTACTGGAATTAGCTGATGTACAGATCAAGAGATGTTTCATACCCCCAGATTTTGGACAAGTCAAAAGCTATGAGCGTCACCATTTTGCAGACGGTATTGTCTCAGGAAATGGCGAATGCGAGAGACTAACTAGTAAGATCAAGTTCACTGTTGTTATTTGATGGGCAAATGAAGAGTCACACACAACAGTGTCCTGACTATCCCAAGACTCGAGCTGTCGGCTGCAGTTGTTGCAGTTAATAATAATAATAATGGATTGGATTTATGTAGCGCTTTTCAAGGCACTCAAAGCGCTTTCCATTATTCATTCACTCTCACATTCACGCACTGCTGATGATGGTAAGCTACTATGTAGCCACAGCCTCCCTGGGGCGGTCTGACAGAAGCGAGGCTGCCATTCTGCGCCATCGGCCCCTCTGACCACCACCAACACAGGCAAGTCGGGTTAAGTGTCTTGACCAAGGACACAACGACAGCAACGGACTGAACGGGAAGCGAACCTCAGAGGTTTGATCTAAAATAATAATCTAAATATTCCAACTATAAATCCATCTGGAACCGCTACCGGTCCTTTTGGACTCCTTAAGTCCCGTTAGCATGACGGTAGCCGCACGGCTAACAGTGTTAGCTCCGGTAAGGAAAAAATAGGTCATTTGGGAAAGCTACGACACACACAGAGGTTGGGTCTTAAAAGATGATCCACGTATTTTAACAACAGATCATCCTGAGACCAGTAGAACCTTCGTGCCATCCTGGATTACAACCAAAACAACAGCCGAGTTAACGAGCTACCGCACCGAGTTAACGAGCGACAGCTGCGAGGGGCGGCAGTGTCAGGAAAAGTTATTCTGGTAAGCTATCAAATAATTTTTTTCCGAAGTTATATTACTATATACACGCAGCGGTAAAACTGGGATCACATTGTTTTATTTTTCTGTAGAATATTGAATTATATTGGGACAGATTGATGAAGCTAACTCATCAGCTGAGAATTCCCGGTTGCAGCTTGGAACACAGGAATTAAATATTCAGTAAAAGTAAATAAACTGTACCGATTTTAGTTCTGAAGACGTTCATCCTCCTCCTCCTCCAGAATAGTTTCGCCAGCGGTGTCCATATCAGCTCACGAGTCTTCTGAGTTTAACAGTATCAAACGTGTGCACCTTCGGTTATCCAGCTTGCTGCGTTAGGAGTCAAACTCCGGTTGAATTCCGGTTGAACTCTTCGTGTGCTCTAATATCCGTTCTCCTCGTTGTAATCCACGGAAACACAATCTGACCGACTAGCAGAGGTTTCAGAAGCTAAATCTGACTGATAACACGTTGTCTGCTATAAAGCTAACGCAGAAATACCGAGCTGCTCACTGTTTTACACTATAGTTTTCTGAGGATCTCCTTGTGAAACGTCATCGCCGGCTTAACCTCAGACCGGAAGCCTTCCTCTGTTTTTTCCCGCGCCGTTTAAAAACACTGGATTTTCTTAAAAATCCAGCCATGAAAATCCCAAAAAGAAACTGACTTGAAGTTTTAATACATTTTTACACATGTGATTCAAAGGAAATTTGCCTCTGGCTGTTTGCCCCTCCCACTCGGCCAGGACATGAAAATGATAATGAGCTGCTTGCTGATTGGTTGGTTTCCCCAGAAGGCCTCAGACACTGGAGATGCAGGTTTGAGGAGGCGTGGCTCCCCCTTATGACGTGTTTAGGAAGGTTTTCTCACCTTTTTCAACTTTCTGATTTACATAAAAAGTAGGTCACACACGGCTTTGACTTTTTGGCATGCTACTTTTGACCACCCAAGCTGTCTTATTCAATAACAAGGAAAACGTTGGTTTACATTCTTTAAGGTTGATTACAGTATTTTGGAATACACACATTTTCAGATGTTTTCATGTTTGATGTTCTGTGAATTAGTCTCAATATTTCTTAATAATTAATAATGATATGATGACGATAGGGAAGCTGTGTTGTTGCGGAACATCTTCATTTGACTTCACTAAACACTTGTTCTAGCTCTCTGTGTGTGTTTCTCACTTTTACGGCATTTTGTCTAAAGGTGTCATCTTTCATCCGTGTTTTTGCTGACTTTGCTCAGGATTCTGATGCCGTTTGGAGCAAATCAAGGTCTAACGATGAATTTGATATTTTTGATGCTAATGAGAGGATGACTGATCAACACGTGGACATTAGCTGCTGCTGTTACTTACATAAACTTATTACCCTGATTCTCAACCATAATGTCAGCATTTCCAGAGCATAAATCTGACCGAGGAATGTCTGATCTGGTGATGAATTGTAAGACTATTTATGTAACGTCTGCCCCCCCCTCACCCTCCACCCTCCAGCCTCCTCCACTGCAGTCTTTTGCATCAAGTCTTTTCTGTGTCGTTCCTCTGAGACTGGATTTACTTGATGCATCACAGAGAGGAACATTTCACTAAGGACTTTTCCTTTTGTGTAGACTAAATCTAACGTTCACACTGAATAAACTCTAACATATGTAGACCTGGTGAAACCTCAGGTTGATGTTTCTGTGTTCTCTAAGTAAACATTGGCAAAAGGTCAAAATCTCATTTGTAGTTCAGTCCAAAGGTCAGGAACAGCTAGTGAAGCGAGTTTAAAACCATAAGAAATGGTTCTGTTTGTGAATTTATCACATCACATTTTCATAATGGTAGAGGAAAATGTATTTATGAGAAAGTTAACTCTGTCTCTGACACAAATCCTGACTATTACTGTAACCAATCTGTTGCCCTAATGCTTAATCTGGCTCTTTACCTCTTTGACACAACAGCTGATTTGTTTCTCAGCCTCTTTTTAAAGGTTTAATTGCATCACTCCTCCGGGATAATAAATGGATCTGCCGCGTTTGGGCTGAGCAGACATCTAAATTGGTTGGAGACTCTACGAATAAGTAATGAGCTCCAACAACTGAGCAATGGGAGGTTGTCCTGTGGGTTGGTTCGGTACTGAGAAATGGCCTTTAAACTCCCAGTCATGTTTTTATGACTGGACCTGGCTCTGGTGACCCTATGACGGAGATGCCTGGGTCTTTGGCCATGCTGCAGTCTAAAACAGAGCTCTGAATAATGAAACAAGTAGAAATAGAAGTTGCATTTTAGCATTACGTCAAATCTCACTTAGATAAACCAGTGATTCAAACATACATTCACTATTTTTGACAGGTTTAACATTTAAACATTTGTTTTATTTTCTGTCTGCCTTCTAATTAAACATCTCTGTAGACCCAGACTCCATCATCTACGTACTCCTGATATTATTCTAAACTGATATTTTTTCACTACTTTTGAAAATGTCCTCATCCATAGTAATTTCACAATATGCTAGAATAAGGGGGTGTTTATTTCTTCCATTTTGATTGTGACATCATCAAGATGCTGACATTAAAAGGGGCCATATCATGGAAAATCCACTTTTTGGAGCTTTTTCCCAGGTGATATTATTATTTCCTTGTGAAAAATACCCCCAAACCCATTTTTGGCTGCATTCATGCATTTTCTTGTCTCAGCTGCACGTTTTCAGATTCTAAGGTAGGACCTGCAGACACGAGGATGGAAACTAAGTGCATCATCAGGCCTTTCTCCTCCCCATGAAACTAGTCTTGGACCTGAAACCCACCTCCCCTGGAGTAGACCACTAACGCCCACTTTCACAAGAACAGTTTCCAGTTATCTGCAGGCTTCCTGAAGTCACACCGTGTAAGAAGCAAAGGTAATTCACTCCTAAACAAACAGCATTTGATCAGTTTTTCTATCAAGAGTGATGGTCACAATTACATTTGGATGATGACACATGATTGAATGTAACAGTATTCAATATGAATATTTTCTGACCAATATTTACCCAGTATCCAAGTACTGTCCAAGAATGAATGTTCTTCATGACAGTCTTTACAATTATTGCACATTATTATTATTATTATTATTATTATTATTATTATTATTGCAATGATTCAAATATTACAGGCTATGCTTGGCTACACTTCACCATAATGAAAACACAAAACAGAAATAAGCAGTTTCAAAAGTGAAACCTTTATTCAAAGTGTCACATCTTAAATACAAAAAAGGTCAATTTGGTAAGAAACTGGTGGAAACTATTTTTAAACTATATAGTGCAAAATTTGAATTTACAAATTGTCAACTTTAAATAAATAATATGTAAATATTTAAAATGTAAACTTTAATCTCCTCTGACATTTTAGGCTATGTTGCAGCACCTGATCCAGTTCCAGACGACCTTTGTGCACAGTTCCAGAGGGCATCTAAAGAGGACGTCATTGCTGCACGTGTCTAAGGGAGCCCGAAGCTCACTAGTATGGTAGCGCCCATCACCCACTGTGCAAAGACCTATTTAGGACATCCCACAGACGTGGTCTAGACTGACTGACTCAATATAGACATGATCTGCACATCCATGCAACGTTGAATGTTTGCAGGGCAGAATCTGGAAACTCCTGGTGTATCCAGAGAACAGCTCACGCTGGAATGACCACACGTATCCTTGATCCAAGCATCCTCCAGCCATGAGCTATACATCTAAGATGCCTAAAACAAGAGGACAGATATGTGTTGTTATGACTTGTAGCTACTTTATTAGTGTTTCATTATTTCAGATATTATGTATAACGTTTTATATGCTTTTGTGTGAATGTTGAATAAAGAAGTTATTATAAAAAGGTGTGTTTTTGTATTTACTCTTCTTCTGTTCTTCTGCTGCTGACCTCAAATCCAGGATGTGCTGATTTATCCTCCTCAGCACCTACAAATTAGAAGCAGTAAATATAATAATAATGTGCAATTCTCGCTTATTTCAATGTGATGTACATATTGTAAAAGTCTCAAAATAAGAAAATATTAAAAACGTATTAGATGTATGTATGTAGATTCTCAATAACAGACAATGATGCATCACTTTCTGTGTAATGCTATCTCAGATGCATCCTGTATGTGACCTTTTGTGCAAAAACAATTACAGCAGATGAAAAATGCACAAAGAACAAGCAATAAAAAGTGATAAACTGTACATTTCATACATGGTAGCATATTTTCTATATAAGCAACAGAATGATTGGCTATAAAAATCAGTACTCCATAAAACACGGCAACTTAGAGCTGGAACACACAAAAATAAAAATCTAGTGATAACTTTATTGGTATGAGAAAATCAATTTTTACTTTAGTACAACACACATTTATATCACGTTTCTACAATATAATTGTTGTTCAGACGTGATGTTTAATCACGTTTGATCAATTTTATTGGATTGTTTGTTCAATAGGCTATAAAAATATATAATAGATTTTAAATTACCAACCTGAAACGTCCATCATGGTCTCCATATTTCTTCCCTATTCTGGGGTTGTTGAGATTTCAGTAACCCCACAGATCAAAAATCACCTCTCAAATTAAATCAATATGCTTCTTTTTTTTTATTTGACACACTAATTAAATGTTTTTCAGGTTTAATATTTTATTAAGATGTCAGAAATGAAATGCTTGTTGTATTTATTTTTCAAATCTACTGAGTAAATGCAAAAGATGCAAAACACAAAATGAAGTAAATGTAATCGGCTCCTTGATGGCTGCAGCGGCGAATCCTGTAAATTGTAATTTTCCTTAAACAATGTAAATCTCCATGTTGGTAGATAGGGGGCAGTAGAAGGATGCCTGTGAAAACCAGTCGATCCAGCATGAAAAATGTGTGAGGAAAGATGCACGGACTTGAGTGACTGAGTGTCGATGAGAAAAGAAAACAAAGGGATTTGGGTCAGCTGTTGCCTGGAGAAAGGGAGCTGTCACACAGGAAGGGAGCTGGAAGTTAGATGCATGTATCTTAGAGGCAGCGTGCATGCTGCCATCAGGCATGCACGCTGCGACGTGGATTACTGTGTGCATCCCCTGCAGCCCATCTGTATCACTGTTTCACTTCATTTGCAGCATGCTGAAGCATCTGAGCTCATACTGCTTGGATAATCTTTCATGAATGCCAAATTATCTTCTTTAATCCTGTTTGACTGTATTTTCAACCCCTTTGATTCTGTTAAGCAGGACTTTATTTTAAAGGGTCAAACGTCATAAAATAATTGAGTTGACAAGGCCTCCCTCAGTCAAACAGAAGCTGGGTACTTTAAGCCTTTTATTGATTTTTGCCTCCACTGAGTTTGCCATCTCATAAAACAGGGTGCTAATGCTCTGAAAGGACACATGCATGCCCGTGGCCGGCCTGCTGTCTTATGCCCAGTCAAAGCAAACAGGAACAGCGACAGTGTGACTCATCAGCAGATGGCTGAGTGAGAGTGTGGAACATCTCTGCCATCAGGAGCCCTTATGCTTTTACCACCTGGAAAAGCCCCAAATGACACGCCCCTGGAGCTTAGCCACCTGGGTTACAGAGAAAACCAGTCGAAACGGGGCCATGAAACCCCCCTGCCCCCCCACCCTGATCCAAGACCCAGCCAGCCTGGACTGGTTCCCTCCTCCCCTCCATTTCTTCTGCATTATTAGATGTTTGTGGTTCCAGTTTTAACACATTCTTCATCATGTTACTCATCAGCATTTTGGCTCCTTATTACAAAGCTGATGAAGCTGCAGCAGGGCACCCTTCAAAATATTCCTCTTCCTCCCTCATACACACGCTCCTCATTGTTCATTTGCACCACTGCCTTACTCTGTTAATGAGTACAAGGTCATGTGACAAGCTGCTGCTTAAGTAAAGCAGCTCTGAGTCGACCTCCTCGTCTATGGAACACGTTCTAGACCTGTGATCTCCAACTCCCTTCCCTGAGGGCCGGCATCCAGCATGTTTTACTGTTTTCCTGCTTCAACACACCTGATTTTAATCAGCAGGTGATTAGCAGGCTTCTGTAGAGCCTGATGAGCTGCTGAACAGGTGAATCAAGTGTGTTGGATTAGGGAAACAACTAAAACATGCTGCATACCGGCATGCAGAAACTCTTTCCTGCTCTCTTCCTTTATATCTGAGAGCCATTTCACAGTTTTTAAGGTATTTTCATTTTGTGCATCATTAGAAGAAGAGACACACGGAGGGACTACAAGCTTAGTCGTGCATTTTGGTTAACATCTGTTAAGGAAAAGCAAAGTGAAAGCCTTTTTGATTCATTTATTTAATCATCAAATAAATAAAAGAAGCAATCTCTGCAAGGCTTCTCCTGTTAAATGCATCTTCTTAAGCTTGAGTTTTTAGGGGTTTTGTAAATTCTATATGTGTAGTAATGAATGCTTGTAGATTTGTTGGTATTCAAATAAAACCCTGTCACATTCTGAGTGGAAACTAGTGGTTCAGGGGGGTTGGAGAGTTGGAGGATTTTTTTTATTCAAACAAGAAGATGCCATCAACATCTCTGACATTTCCTCTTCGAGTGCAACATGGAGAGATTTGAAAGGCTTAGCGGTTTCTTTGAACTGAATAATTAGTTTGTCAGAAACATTTAAAAGCCTCAAGGGTCTGTAGCATCTTCTGATTTATTTTTATTATGTAGTGTTTTGCTCCAGATTGTTTTATTATAAATCCTCTGCATTGATGCAGAGCAATACATGCATCATTTGCTATCACATGCTAGCTTTTTGCAGACACATCACATCGTTACACAGTGACTAAAAATGTGAGCTGGGAGGATGACTCAGTGCATAGTTTTTGCGTGGCCTGGTGAGTGGGTCAGAACAGCGATGAACATGCTGGTTGGTGAGGCCTTTTATAACGTGAGAAACAAAAGACTTTTGTAGGCTAATAATTTTTAATGTGAGTGCTTTATTCCAGTAGCTTTAACATCTGGTCAGTGGATCAGAGGAATAATGTGGCACCATCATTCCTCTGTAGTTAGTTCTCTTCAGATCAGATGAGGATCGGTTTGGAGAGTGAATTGCAGCCTTAGTTTGTAGTAGCCACAAGTGAACTGGTAGTCTTTAAATGCCTCAAACAACAAGTGGTTTGCTTACACAGACGTGGAAAGTATGAACAACCGTGTTTCTGACGAAACCCTCCTAATGAAACACCTTCATCCTGCACCAATGTCACGCTTGAATAAACCAAGATGGAATGACGGAGCAGAAGTTGACTCACCACTTTTAGCCTCTGAGGAAGGTGGTCCGTCCATCAATCGATTTCCATCCGCTTATCCGAGGTCGGGTCGCGGGGGCAGCAGCCTAAGCAGAGAGGCCAAGACTTCCCTCTCCCCAGCCACTTGGGCCAACTGCTCCGGGGGAATCCCAAAACGTTCCCTGGCCAGCCGAGAGGTATAGTCCCTCCAGCGTGTCCTGGGTCTTCCCTTGGGTCTCCTTCCAGTTGGATGTGCCCAGAAAACCTCACCAGGGAGGCAGCCAGGAGGCATCCTAACCATGCCTGAGCCACCTCAACTGGCTCCTCTCGATGTGGAGGAGCAGCAGATCTACTTTGAGCCCCTCCCAGATGATCGAGCTTCTCACCCTATCTCTAAGGGAGAGCCCAGACACCCTGTGGAGAAAACTCATTTTGGCCGCTTGTATCCGCGGTCTTGTTCTTTCGATCACTACCCAAAGCTTGTGACTATAGGACTCTCATCACCATGACAGACCAGTTCCACGCCTGCATTACTGTAGATGCAGCACCAATCTGCCTATTGTTTCGCACTCCATTTTTCCCCTCACTCGTGAACAAGACCCTGAGACACCCTTTTTAAATAGGGGGACCACCACCCCGGTCTGCCAATCCAGTGGAACTGCCCCTGATGTCCATGCGGTATTGCAGAGCCACGTCAGCCAACACAGCCCTACAACATCCAGAGCCTTAAGGAACTCTAGGTGGATCTCATCCACTCCTGGGGCTTTGCCACCATGTAGCTTGTTGTCTACCTCAGTGACCTCAGCAGCAGAGACTGGGGAGCCTACCCAAAGTCCCCAGACTACCCAAAGTCCCCTTCGTCACTTGGAGTTGTGTCGCTTCAAATTACTGTGCCCATCAATCCACAATGTCCCAAGTTGAGGTCAGCAGCACACCGTCCTCACTTTTACAGTGTTGGTAGCACACTGCTTTCCCCTTCTGAGATGCCGGATGATGGACCAGAATCTCCTCAAAGCCTTATGGTAGTGGAGCTGCCTTGCTCATGGTCTCACCAAACTCCTCCCACGCCTGGGTTTTTGCCTCCACAACCACCTAAGCTTCATTCTAGTTGCACTGCCGGTATCTAGCAGCTGCCTATGGAGTCCCACAGGCCAAAACGACCCGATAGGACTCTTTCTTCAGGGGTTGCCACCATGACAAGCACCGATGACCCTGCGGCTGCAGCTCCAGTCGGCTGCCTCGATGATGGAAGCATGGAACGTGGTGTGAAGTGGGGGACAACAGGGCTGTACTTTGCTCTAATAAACTGTGCAACCATGCTGGTTCCTTGATGGTGGCTTGACAGACATAAGCAGACATCATCGTCCAGCTTGACTGGTTCATGTGTGAACGACCAGAGGGGATAGTCTTTGCAGCCGTATCTCAAAGCAGTGTCAGAGCAGTGAACAGTGTTGGCGAGATCACTGCCAGCTTGCTTTTGGCAATTGTATGAAGCAGATGGTGCTGTGTTTTGGTTGATTGAGGGGAATGAAGCCTAATGGTTCATAAACCACTGCACATAACACAAGGCCAAAACAAAATCTAGGTTCACTCCCTCTGACTGGAACTTAGTGAGATGTGAATGCCCAGCAGACGAGGGTCAGAGCTGCGTTGGACAAACATCAAAGACACGTTGTTTTCATTATAGTAAATGAGTGATTTGGGATGTGGAAGTGTTGATCTCCTGTCCAAAAATGTCCACAAATGAAGGGATTCTGTGCTGTCAGGTACAGGTTTGGTCCAGGACTTGTGTTCTTTTCAATGTTGATGAAATTAGAAAAAATCCGGCATTTTCATTCTGTAGTTTAATAACAGATGTGTTAAATCCCTTCTAATGGAAGCTCGATGTGTCTTCAGATAAATCAGTGTGCAGTTTCAGGAGCCATCTTGTTTTCGGGGGATGGGAGGGTTTTCTTCATGGACTCGAGTTCTCTTGAGCCTAGGAGCATCTTAAGCTTGTTCTTCACAAATTTTATTGTTGACCGGCGTTTTCTACCCACCACTAACAGGTTTAATAATGAGGCCAACCTACGTAAGCATGAAACTGGTATGCTAGTTGTTTGTGAGAGCCCTACTTTGGGGCCAGTGGGTCCTTCTGTGATAAATTAGTAATATAATGAAGAAGAATGATCTAAAGAAGTTTTGTTAATCCTTTAGGAGGAACAACCTCCGACTTCTTCTCTTCATCTAACCCGGGATGGAAACGTGTAAGGTGCTGTCACATGTTGGTAGTGTTGCTGCTGTGTTTTATTTTAGTTGTACACAACTTTCCTTTAATCCTGACGAGTAAATCTCACACTGAGTGGCTGAAGCTAAGAAACAAGCTTCCACCATTGCCGTTTTGTTTTTCTGCTGGTCCGTCCCCTAAAGTGTCCGGGCGGCACGCGTAACTTTTATGTTCGTGCCACGCTTTGCAGCTGTTTTTCTGCATTTATTTACAAATCGATTTTGAATCTGCCCGTGTCACATAGCAATGCATCGATTAAATGGAGAATCAGCACTATACTTCTTTTTCCTTGAATTTTATTTGCAAGACCAACCTTGCCATGTGGCGGTGTGTAGGACTTTCACACCTATATCACTGACTGGACCGTACCATCTGTACCTGATGAGGAACATAACTGGTCAGAGTTACATGCTTGTGTTTCAGGACATGTTTGTATAATTACTTAAAAAACATTCTAGAAAAAAAAACACAAATTTTGCTATAAATCTAAAAAGAGACATTGCAGAAAGGTAAATTTACATTTTAATAGCTAATTACATTTTACTAACTGACGACTGCTGCCATGCCATTCCTGCAGCTTTACTCTTTAGAGGTCGACAGCAGTAGTTCCAATGACCCTTCAAAGACATATTAATAAACATTTTTTCTACCTATTTTCAGGACTGCAAACTCCTTATGCAGTATCTGTGTACAGTGATGAATAAAGATGAAATTGTATTAGATTATTGCATGTTTTAATTGATTGAAATGGGGGCTGAATTATGCTGGCTTTGGTGCTGTGTGTTGACGTTTTGCATGAATGAATCAAGACTGAGTAGCATGCCGCTGCGAGTCACTCATTAGTGTGTGTGTGTGCATGCGTGTGTGTGTGTGTGGGGGGGGGGGGGGGGGGGGGGGGGGGCAATTTTGGGGGAATTTTGTCCTCTGCATTTGGGATGGATCCACTCACCTTCCGATCAGTGGCCAGCTGCCATTCCCTCTTGAGCCATGCTGTACACAACCAGCACTGCTTTACTGTGGATCTGAATGGACTGAATTCAGCTGTAGGAGACATAGGCATAGGTGTGGAGCAGGCTGATGTGCGCGCATGTGTGTGTGTGTGAAGGCCTCATACCTTCAAAATCATGCGTGAGCCAGCTGCATTGTTCTCTGTCAGTAGTGATTAACGTTAAACCGGAGGAGTGTGTATGTGCGCGCATGTGTGTATGTGTGCAGCCAAGCTTTACAGACGTGTCAGAAAACATTAAACTGTGACAAATATCCAGCTATTAGGGTTATGTAAGCAAAAAAAACATGTAGTTCTGAGCTTTCATGTTAAAACAAGCTTGTACGCATCCCCTGTTTCCTGTTCTGTTGGTTTCTATAGACCAAAAGCTGTTAAGTAGCAGACTGATGGCATTTACAGTTTGTGGTTTCTACTGGTACTTCTGGTGGCCACACTGGGATCGCTGTTAAATTCTTTAAGCATAGCAGCAGCAGCAAATGTTCTCAGTCAGAAATAATCAGTATATACGTATGTAGCAGTCTTAATTTTGTTGATGAAATATTTTCAGTTATTTTTTTCGTGATGAATGAATTTTTGCGAACGAAATGAAAACTTTTGTAAAGACTAAATTATGACGAATGTTGATCGACATTTTTGTCGACGAATAAAAGACGACAATGAAAACTGACAGTAACGAAAATCCTGTCAGAAAACAGAAAAGATGGGAGAACGGAAAAAAGAACCAATCAGCAAATGGAACAGGCGGGACTAGACGAGAAAAGAACCAATCAGAGTCCAGAGCTACCGGTAACCACAGACATCATATATTTATGTCTATGCTGGTAACAGATGAACAATTTACATCTAAAAGGAGAAAATGTCCACGGCTGGGAGGCAAAGCATTAGATGTGACCATCTGAAAAGTCTTTGCTTGGTGAGTACACATCCTGGGTTTCCCCTGGTTATACAAGTGTTATGGTGGTAGCATTGAGCATAGAGGAGCAGATTGCTGGAGCCAAACCGAACATGTAGAGCGGCCCATTTGGTTGTTTAATCATTTTCGTGGCGCTGCTACGGCCGTAATATTATCAGCGTTCTGTGTTGTAGTGTTTTTGTGAGGATAAAAAAGCTCAGGCGGCCCAGAAAAACGTTCAGGCGGCCCACCTTGGTAAATTAGTGCAGGGAAAACTAATAAATAGAGCTGTAACAATATTGGGTAACACTTTACATTAAGCGTCCCTTTATTAACGTTAATTAGTGCATTATTAAGCATTAATAAACTATTAAATAAAGTATTAACAACTGCTTAATATTTATGATAATATTATGTAATGCATTACTAAGCAGACACCCCCCGCCCTTTGCCCTAACCTTAGGGACACTTAATAGTTAATACATTAATAAAGTGTTCCTTTGTTTATTAATGCTTAATAATGCACTAAGTAACATTAATAAAGGGACCCTTATTGTAAAGTGTTACCTAATATTGGCAATATCATGATATCGTCGTAGTAAAATAACCACAATATCGTTGTGGTCTTGTCACGATATCGTACACTACGTCTTGAGCTAAAAATAGCACTTTTCATTCTGCTCCACCGGAGCATAGCAAAGTAAACTACATAGACCATGACCCTTTGCTTCTGCGTCATTGGCCAGATCGCCAATGGGAGTGCGTGCAGCCCACACAGCAAATATAAACAAACATGGAGTATGGAGGCTACAGCGGTGAACGCAGCACGGAGGATTCCAGTCAAAGTATTTTATGTTGTGAGTCTTATTATCGTGAGCCTCCCCACAATATCGCAATAAATGTTGTATCATGAGGTTCATATCGTGACAATATCGTATTGTGAGATTTGGATATTGTTACACCCCTACTAATAAATACACCTGAAACCAATTCTTACCTTTAGTTTACCTCCTCGAATTACTAGAGTAACACTTTTTAATGTTTAGTTGGTATGATGTCATTTCCTGTCATGTTTACAAATGTTACTGCATACCAGTATTATACAGATTTGTTTACTTTATTAATACTGAGAGATACAGTTTCAAACTGTCAGTGTTCATTTTGGTATTTTCTATTAATTATTGTTATTAAAACAATTATAAATATAGTTTTATAGAGTTTGAAATGTAAATTTTTCATATTGCTTTACAGTTTCAAGTAGTTAACATTTCCTTTACAGAAGCTGAAAATTATTGCATCAGATGAAAAATACACAAAAAAATACAATATTTTAGTCGACTAAAATCAAAGCAAATTGGACGACTGAATTGTGACTAAAATAAAAATTAATTTTAGTCAAAGTAAAAGTACATCTAAATAATCTGTTCTAAGCATAAAGTCAAACCAACGTATTTGGAATCGAATTTAAACATATAAATACTTCTACTATTTACGTTGCATCTACAATATGTAGATATGTATGATTATCAAATTTCGGTCAGTCTTTTTCCATTCAGATCACGAAACAGAACCCTTCAGTGTGTTGAACACTTGACCTGGTGTGTGTGTGTGTGTGTGTGTGTGTGTGTGTGTGTGTGTGTGTGTGTGTGTGTGTGTGTGTGTGTGTGTGTGTGTGTGTGTGTGTGTGTGTTTAGGAGCAGAAGCCAACACGTCTGTTTGTTCAGGAAGTTTGTAGGAGCTTTGCAGTGATGAATTAATGGTGGCCGAGCAGTGATGTAGGAGAATTTTTGGTGTGTGTTCACGGATCAACGCAAAAAGGTGCCCGTAGCCATGCATTAGGATGGTTTATTCTGTGAAAGTACGTCCTATTTTATGCTGTTCAGTGGACGGGGAGAGTATCTGTGTGACGCAAAAAGCTGCATTCAATGACCAGAAGAAACATCGTTTTATACGGCGCTCTGTCAGGGACCACAACATTTTTGGGGTTAGGAGTTAATGCTGCACATTTTCTTTTCTTGGCCATATGATAAAAAATCCTGTCACTATTTTGATTTTCATATTGATCGATATCAATATATATCATGATATGAAACAAATCACTATTTTTGTCAATCTTTAATGCTCTCTGGTACTTTAAAGTGAGATTTGAAGATATCAGAAGATTATTTTTGATTTGAAGATTTATTTTGAAAAGCTGAACATGTAAACATTTTATAACCGTTTTGGATTAACAAAAGATTATTTTAAACTAAAATCTTCAAGTATTAGAGGAGAGCAGAACTCAATAAAATAAGTATCAAAATACATATTCTGAAAATTCCTCTGCGTGTTTTAAATATACTTTTTTAAGAATAAGCAATAAAAGACAAATATTGGACAAAAACAATTTTTTATATCAGTGAGCTTTCTTAGAAAAAAAATCAAAACAACAATATAGACATCGTCTATGCTCAGAAAGGAAATAAATTACCATTCTTTATATCCTCTAGGATATTGCTGTAGCAATCTATTGTGCCAGAGCCAGGGATCGATTAGTTTAGTCGGCTGAGATCTGTGTGTGTTTGGTATAGACTTTTTCTTCTGGTTGAGCACTTCATGTAGAGCAAAGCCCTATAATAGAGAAAGTTACAACACACTTTGAACTGACAGACAGGAGGTCACGTGGGTAATGTAGCCCTCAATAGTTCCAAACAGCTCAATATGAGCAGCTTCTGGCAGGAGTGGATACTAAAACAACCTTTTTCTCATTTCTACATGGATTTTTTTGGTGATTATTGACCAATAAAGAGTATTGGTTACTACACTGATTATGTGTTTTATCAAAGCATTTCACTGCAAACACAACATAGAAAACATAGGGTACAGATTATATTTAGCTAAAATAAGTAGAATTGTATAAAAATAAGTGTTTATATAATATAATCAATGTAAGGCTGTGGTTTACAATGTTATCCACGTGAATAAAACCAAAGTAGTGTAACAAACCAATTTGAGAGCATTCTGTTCTTCTCTGCATGCTAGCATAGGGATGCTACACTTATTGTTCTAATGTAGACTCAGCTCTGCTCAGCCGAAATATTGCGTGATCTTTGTCTTTTACAAAAAAGGTCAGAAAAGTACCTTTTTAATTTATTTTTCCAACACAATTTATTTTAATGGCCTAAAAGACTATAATATGATGTAGATATCCACAGTATTATAGGGGATGACTCCTTAAATAAAAGCACACACTCGGACAAATTACAACATAATCCACGAATGTTGGGTGTGAGTGGCTGGGATTCCCTTTCCAACTGAGAGAGTTTGCACATATTCCAGCGCGCCCTCAGCCTCTGCTGGTCAGAGGTTTTCAGTCAGGGATTGTCATGTTTCACTCTCAAATGCACAAGACCCAAAAAAGAACTTCTGCTTCAGTGAGCTCAACAGTCTCCAGACTTCTTCAGAACATGAGGATCCCTCTCTGAACTCTCTGCAACACTTTTAGCTGGAACCAGGTGTCCGGTGCTTCTTTCATGGCGCTCCCAAATGTCGTGGCTATCCTAGAGAGAAGCAAGTCTTTTAGAAAGCATATAGTCTTCATGCCATGATGCATAAAGTAAAATAAGCAGCTCAGATTAAGAATTACAGCAAAACGGATATGCTGTCCAGCAATGGGCATCTTGGAAATATAAACAGATAAAAACAAAGAAAAACAGCATCTTGCACCCCCACCAACACTTCAGCACCGGTATGTTTCGAGGGGTTTTTAGGTCTCTTACATTTAATTTTAATAAGTGATTTTATAAAAGTTATTACATTCATAAAAAATCTTGAAATCTGCAGGAAACGTCAAAAAAGGATGTTACAGTACTTGCAAAAGCTTTGGTACGTGATAAATAAATTCCTGATCGCTTTAATATGAATTTCATTCTGATAGCCTACCCATCACCCAGCCGGCTGCAGAACTCCACCGTTCCTTACCACCTCTATCACTGACCACCTTCCACCAACCTGCTCATCGCTCAGCTCACCACTCATGATCAGCCCCTCTGAAAACATGAAGATGGACATGAATGCAGTAGCAGCAGTGTGACCTGTAACGGATTTGTTACTGTTCTACAGTTATGCTGACATTTTATCCTTAATAATTCTTAATTTCTTGTTCTGTCTTGAAATAAAGATTCTAATCCCAACTTGACCTCAGATGATAAATGAATGATATTAAACAGATGCAAAGGAACAGTCCTGTAGTAAATACCAATTTGTAAAGGTTCTAGTTCTGTTGTTCAGACGTCCGGATTCAGCTCTGGTTATTCTGGAGGACACGGAGATTATTTGTGAGAATGACACATCGTGTTACCATGGTGATCCTGAGAGTGTAATATCCTTCAGCGGGTCATTGAAGTCCGCATCATGTGGTTTAACTGAAAAATATGAAATAATTACTCATATTCATGATCCCATTTTAATTTACTGATCATATCCCAATTTGTGCTGCTGTCTGTCAAATGATCTATAACTCAAACTGTCGATGGTAGTCTCAGATTAAAAAACAGCTTTTCTCTAGTTGAGACGGTTTAGTAGCTGGAGTTGGAATAAGTTAAAGAGCATGGACAAAGGAAGTTAAAAACTGTTCTTATGCTTGTGCGGCGCCATCTTCCCAAAGCTGAATGGGTGTTTATGTAACTCTAAATGACAAATGGCAAACAAGGATTTTAAACCTTTGGGTGGGAAAAAAGTAAAAGAACAACTAGTTGTTGTTTTTTTCATCTTGCTTTGGAGTTCAGCAGCTATAGGGGATGTGAGAAGCAATTACTGGTAACAAGAAAGTCCTAAGACAGTTTGTCACTTTTGTTTCTGCCATTCACTGCAGCACTACTATTTTGAACAATCACTATGAGTTTGCATGTTAGTGGTTTGTGTCTGCTCTACAGTGCTGTCACAATAAGGCTTTTGATGGACTGACATTGTTTGTTTGGAGTTCACTGTTCAGATGATAATCTTTTATCGAGTTTGGAACAGAACAATTGATGTGAGGCATGCAGTGTGTAGGAGGAGCAATTTCAACATTTCTGAGAAGTGTGGAGTCGTCGAACAGGAATATTTATCAGCAGCATTCAGTTTAAACCTCCATAAGCACCAGATTTCTAGCTAGTCTTCTACAATCAACCCTCTACATTCAAATCTTGATTCACCCTCAGGCTGCTTTCTTACAACATCCTTAGAAGTTTCCAAAATATGAACTTAAACCAAAGTCCGTTGGTTTGTATAATAAATGAAACTGAAACAGATGGGCTGCCCATCCTTTATGAAGGAGTTGCTTCATGCAGGTTTTGCTGCTAGAAGCTAACAGATGTCCCATTTGTGCAGAGCTGTGCTGGGAATATCAAGTGTAGCTGCCTGCATGGTGTTAGCTGGCTGCTGTAGCATGAAGACAGGCTGTTCACTAAGTGCTGCCTTCTGGGAGACATCAGCTTTCTCCACCATTCACCCATACGACCCCCCCCCCCCCATGATGTGACGTCACAATGAGTCAGGAACATCCGGCAGTCAAAGGTGACAAGTTTTTTTTTATTGTTTGTTTCAAATGGGGGGTGGGATTCAATTAGTTCATAGGTGTGTTCAACCTGCACAGTATTAGATAAAAACAGCACACAAAATCAGAAAATTGTCATAACACATGCACTTAACCATACTGATGACTAGGGCTGGGAACCTCAGGATAAAATCTTTTAGTAAGACAAACGTGGTTTTTAAAGATGTTTTTCCATACCTGCTGACAATTTCAACTGCACACTTCAGTCTTCCTCAGAGCGTCATCCAACTTTCTGCAGGAGGATGAACCACATCCTGGACTGGGATAAGGGAAGAATCATCGCTTCAGAACCAATAAATTCAAACGATGGATCAGGAGTCCATCGAGATCTGGAAGTGTGCGAGCAACACCATCAGCCAGGATGAGGGGGCATACACCCTGTCATACACCTGGGACTCCATCCTCCAGCGGCGGCGGGAGGGAAGCGCGGCTGGTCTGGGGGCTCCCAGGCCAGCCAGCTGATAAGACCGAAGTGTGCAGTTGAAACTGTCAGCAGATATGGAAAATATCTTTAAAAACGTTTGTCTTACTAAAAGAAAAAAAAGTCATATTTACACAAAAACAGAATGAACCTATTTAATATATAACCATACTATTATACTATACTATCAGAGTGTAATCAAACTTAAACCTGTAATATTACAAACTGAAGAACGTTCTTTGATGAATGTTTGGAAAACCCCAATTTGACCGTGAAGCATTACTTACAGGGCAGTAGGCTACAGCTTGTCGGTAGTGATTTGGTGCAAGAGTCTGCTGGTTGTGATTGACAACTGTCCAGAGACCTCCTGCCTCCGTCTTCATTCGTCTTGTCTGTCTCGACTGTCATTCTCCATTTTGTAGCAGTTCTTTCTCCACGCAGCATGACAAACGCCTCAGTCTTGTTCAAGGAAAAGTGAATGCGTCTTAAACTGCACTGGAAAAAGTTCAAACTCTTGTCAGCATTTTGCCAGATTCGCTTTTAATTTCCAAATTCTCTGCAGAATGCAAAATGTGCAAATTGTGGGTTTCGGGATTATTTTGGTTCTATTTTGGCAAACAGAACAACTCCTCAATCCCTCTGCTTTACAGTGTAAGACAGTGAGAGTGCATCACACTAGAGTAGGCTAATGCGGGTGCTGGGTGTGTTACAGTGGGTTGTAGACTGAGCCAAGCACTGCCACTGTTGCCTGCTGCAGAAGGACATCAGGTTGACCAGCTTGAGTCAACAGGCCTGCCAAATGTGGAGGGGAGAAAGCAGGGAAGGTGGTAGGCAGTGGGAGGATGATGACCGACTGGACAGAGAGTAGAAAAACTAAAGAAACGGAGATCGAAGAGGAGGTTCAACCTGTATCCTGAATTAGATTTGACCTATAAAAACATAGGCACATCTTTACAGCTTCCAGGATCTGATGGTCATGCAGCACCAGTAGCGACAGATGTTGGTGCCTCCGGTCAGCCAGTTGGAGCTTCCTGCTCAGTAATGACCAGATGTAATATTGAGGGAACATAATGAAGTCAGTGTATGTAAAATGGTTGGGATTCAGACAGAGACAAAGGTGTTGAAACAAGGCTTACATGCCTGAAGGAATCTATGACATATCACCCCTGCTCCTGGCCACCTTCCTCTTATAATCGATGTCAGCAGAGCAGCACTGTTTAAAAATGTGCTGGTGTCAAATATTTGTTAGGATTCTGTATCACAATTTCTATCTTTAATAAAAATAACCTCTATTGTTGCAAATAGGGGTGGGCCATATCACATCGCTCACGATAATACCAGTAAATATTTTGTTCCCGGGTAAAAAAACACGTCGTTATGCTTATTTCATGACGTAATTACGTCCACTACACAGCTGTGGATCATGCAGCACAGAATTAGAAAACACTTCCAGATCTCTCAGAAAATACATTATTGTTTTTGTGCTGAGTTTATCAATGTTTGCTTGTATGAAGAAGACCAATCCCAAGCCCTTAAATCACTGGAGATGTTGATCACATTTCTATATGAAGCAGTTCCTCTAAAAATAATTTAAGGACATGTCAGAAAAAAAAACAGTCAAATATTAAAAATGTGCATTAGTCTCCACGTTCTTCCTGTTTATGCACTTTCTGTTCTTCCTTCGTATTCGCTCAGGCCAGACAAATGAAGTGGTCGTATTGGGTCAAATTCAAACTTGGCTCGAGTCATCATCTGACAGCAGCGCCACATGTGGGCCTTGGAGACGACATAAATAAAGGGCTTAGTCAGTACAGTGTCATTTTGCCGGTGGTGACATGTAGCGTCCTTCATGTCCATCTGAGGCCGTCCACAGTGACGCAGCAGGGCTGCCATATGTCGTTTCAAGGACACCACTAATGAGATGTCTGATGTTTAGCACTTTTCTGGGGGTGGGCTAATTAATGTCGAATGTTGGTGCTTGAAGAAAGGTTCATGGTCACAGCCGCCTCTCTCTTTGGAGGTCCGGGGGGGTAGTTTGAAATAAAGGAGGATTAAAATGTTCCCATGAACCTTCTCCATTGTAATTTATTCAACCTCCTGCCCACTCTGGTCTCAAGACTTCACCTATATTCTACTGCATCTCAGTTCCTGTTACATAAACACACGACATCTACATTCTAACTTATGGAGGTGTCTACTATCTAGTTTACATGGGAATTCACAGATAACATTATTTTACTATGTTTATTCCAAACAGCCCTGCATTTTAACTGGCCGTTCAGATGCACTCATCACCTTCAGCTACAACAGTGAAAAATGCCAGTTGCAGTAGTCTAAAGCAACTGTGGTTTTGTTTGTCTCTGAGAGACTGGCATCTTTCATATTGGGCTGGATGCCTCTCTTTCAGGTGTTGGAATAGGTTTGTGATGCTGCTGCCTTTGACTGCAATGGGCTTTAGGCAAATGTTGCAGTGTGGGGTCTCTTGCTCCACGTCTGTCGCAGCAAACCCATACCAGACCAACAACAGATGATTTTATTCCTTTCTTAAGCCTCTTTTACAAAACAATGCCGCATATTTGCCGCAACGCCGATCAGCTGATTCTCTTTACTAAAGTGAAACTTATGCCCGTGTTTACTTTCATTTTCATTTCCGGCCGGAGCTCGGCAGTAACTCCCCACGTGATCATGACACCACCCTCTGTTGCACCAAGGCGTAATGTGCATTCACAAGTCCAGAGTTGCGCCAATATTACTAAAAAGCGTGGCGGCACGAAAGCCGCATTAGGAACACACTTCCACACTCACCGGTAGCCATGTTGTCGCTTGCCATACTGCTATGTGAAGCTAATGCTACGGAAGCTCTGGGGAGCCAAAAAGGCACCATTACATAAAAAATCGAATTACTTATTTTTTAAATCGCCCGCAACAAAAAACTCAAATTAATTCATTAAATTGATTTTCCGCCCAGGCCTACCCGAACATAAACAGAAATTCCACTGATTTATATGAAATCTCTTCTCGTCCTGGCTGTCCATTCTGGACCTCCAGCTCCTTCCAGTTGTAGCAATCAGATGGAAAACTTCACGTGCGGTCGAAGGCTGTCAGTAACCACGAGATAAAGTTACATGACGTTGTGTCCAGTACGAGCCCTAACCAATGACATCACCTCCTGTTGCTGGTGCTCTGCAAATAAGAGCCAGGGCTGGTGCTGGCAGTGAGGAAGAGGAGGAGGTCTGAATTTGCTGCTTGAGCGATGAACAAAAAGTGAAGGAGGAAAACATGCCCCTGAGTCAGAACCAACTATGAATCTGTGAGCTTTTCACTTTCCCAGCTTCTCTTTATCCTTCCTGTCTCGGGTCTGTTTGGTCCTCCTTCTGCTCTGTGAAAAGCTGCAGCCAAAGTGTGAAAGCTCTATGCTCTCAGGTCAGAATGGACACTTACGGACCTTTCTGTTAATCAAACTGAAGATGTTGGGAATTGTTGACATGAGCTGCTAAGTGAAACAGGAATGATTGTGTTCAGCTGGAGGGCTGGCTAGCTGCTGAGGCCGTTTGTGTGCTGATGATGGTGATGTCTGGTGGTATTTTAGTGAAGGAGGCTGTTTGATCTGTTAAGCGCTGATTAAAACCTGGAGGATTTTGGTTTAACCCACAGCCCGAGGTGCTGAATTTTAAATGAAAACACGGAGGTCCAGGAACATCTAGGGGGCCGTGAGTTCACTTGTGGACAAGATTGTTTGCTTTTTAGTCTGTGCTTGACTCATCACACTTAAAGAGCAGTTCTTACGCAGAAAAAAATCAGTTTTTAATGCAATCTATTTAATGTTTGCTTAAAAGACAAACAACATCAAAAATCAGAGCTCTTTAGGCATGTTGATGTGATCCAGACGATCCGCTGCAGTTCAAGCCGAGCTTCAGAAACGGGGGAAGAAAGGTGACTTAAGTGACTTTGAATGTGGCATGGTTGTTGGTGCCAGAAGGGCTGGTCTGAGTATTTCAGAAACTGCTGATCTTCTGGGATTGTCACACACAACCATCTCTAGGGTTTACAGAGAATGGTCTGAAAAAGGGACAACATCCAGTGAGCGGCAGTTTTGTGGGTGAAAATGCCTTGTTGATGCCAGAGGTCAGAGGAGAATGGCCAGACTGGTTGGAGCTGATAGAAAGGCAACAGTAACTCAAATAACCACTCGTTACAACCAAGGTCTGCAGAAGAGCAACTCTGAACGCACAACATGTCAAACCTTGAGGCAGATGAGCTACAGCAGCAGAAGACCACACCGGGTGCCACTCCTCTCAGCTAAGAACAAGAAAATGAGGCTACAATTCACACAGGCTCACAAAAACTGGACAATAGAAGGTTGGAAAAATGTTGCCTGGTCTGATGAGTCTCGATTTCTGCTGCGACATTCAGATGGTAGGGTCAGAATTTGGCGTCATCAACATGAAAGCATGGCTCCATCCTGCCTTGTATCAATGGTTCAGGCTGGTGGTGGTGGTGTACTGGAGTGGGGGACATTTTTTTGGAACACTTTGGGTCCCTTAGTACTAATTGATCATCGTTGAAACGCCACAGCCTACCTGAGTATTGTTGCTGACCATGTCCATCCCTTTATGACCACAGTGTACCCATCTTCTGATGGCTACTTCCAGCAGGATAATGCTGGAATCATCTCAGACTGGTTTCTTGAACATGACAATGAGTTCACTGTACTCAAATGGCCTCCACAGTCACCAGATCTCAATCCAATAGAGAAACTGTGTTATCATGTCAATATGGACCAAAATCTCTGAGGAATATTTCCAGGTCCTTGTTGAATCTATGTCATGAAGGATTAAGGCAGTTCTGAAGGCAAAAGGGGGTCCAACCCAGTACTAGCAAGGTGTACCCAATAAAGTGGCCGGTGAGTATATATAGTAAAACTATGTTTCTGTACAGGGTGGGCCATTTATATGGATACACCTTAATAAAATGGGAATGGTTGGTGATATCAAGGTCCTGTTTGTGGCACATTAGTATATGTGAGGGGGCAAACTTTTCAAGATGGGTGGTGACCATACAGAACTCACAGAATGCCACTCAGTTCTCTGAAGCTGATGGACTTTCAGTCATTTCTTTTTTATTATCTGCTTTATAATTGACCTTTAGCTTGTTGCCTTCACTTTGTTACATGGTAGGTGTAAAGCCTCATTGGTCAAATCCGTCACATAACCCTCTCACACAGAATTGCTGCTTTGGCATTTAGCAAAGGCATATGAGCGCGATGTGGTGTTAAGCTCCATACATCATTATGTGGAGGAATCTGACAGCAGGGCAGGGAGCGGAGGGGTTCAGGCCATCTCTCTGGGCTTCCAGATGTAACAGAAGGCCTCATTACCATGCATGGCCACAGGTGTGTGTGTGTGTGTGTGTGTGTGTGTGTGTGTGTGTGTGTGTGTGTGTGTGTGTGTGTGTCAGGCCATGAGAGCACTGTTGCTTTGCTTGACATGTTTTCATTTATTAATTTCTTTTGCTTTCTATTTTTCTCAAAAGAGAGTTCAAACTTATACGTAACAGGTCTTAAAAGAGTCATCATCTGAAATCTTCACTTTTCCACTTGAAAAACTGTCTATAATGGTTTCCTAATGATTTTTCACTGGCTGAGAAGCCGATTTTTAACATTGAAGTGTTTGTTTATTCTTGCCTTCTTCAACCAGCTCACATGCACCCCACGAGCACGCGCATTCCAAAACGAGAACTTGAGCTCTGGCCTATATGCTGACACAAAGGCCGAATATAAACAAATATGAACCAGCAGCGAACAAACCAGCACAACAAAGCTCATTTCATAACGTGAAACGCATAAATGATGTCTTACCGTTGACGACTCATGTTATAATCCGTGTTATGGGAAACAAAACTCTGATCGGTTTGTGTATTCCAGCTTCACAACAGCATAAGAGCCGATGCCTGGCTGTTAGCTTGCTTTGTCCCAACTCAACAACATGCGAGGATGCCATTACGCACGAGGCGAGGCTCGGGCTCGTAAATACACGGTTGGATCCCGTAGGTCACTGCCAGGTCGGGTTCAGTTATAACTTTTGTTATTTTGGGGCAAGACGCTGAAGCTGCTTCCTGCTTCCTGCTTCCTTCCACCAATCAACGCGTTCCTCAGTCCTGCACGCTAGTGATGCGCGGGTTGTCTTCCGGTGCGGTTTGGGGCGGGTTCATCAAATATATATATTATATAGATATGCACACTGAAGATAAAGACTAATCAATGCTTAATTTTGTAAAACACAATATTTATTTCATTCATTCAACTTTTTATTTCGAACATGTAGCACTGTCAAAGATTACACACACAAAAGTACAAAAAGAAACAAAACAAAACAAAATAAAAAACAAATAAGGCTAATTTTACGTATCTACCATCTACTTTGAGCCACATGCTCGAAAAGGAGTGGGAAGAAGTATACACTTATAAACTCCCACCCCTTTTTCACAGATCATAACTACTCCATTCAATTATCTCTTACTTTGAACGCGTTTTCAATACTGACTTGGTTTCCTGGTCAAAACACTTCACGATGCAACATAATATTGAAATCCATAATCAAAATCAAACACAAATCAAACAATCTCTTCTTCTTTATACCTCATTATCATTCTTTTATATTCCCTTTTGAACTGCTTAATGTCTGGACATTGCTTTAATTTTTCATTCAAACTGTTCCATAGCTTCACCCCACACACGAAACACAAAATCGCTTCCTATTGGTACGTGCCATTATGGTTTAAGACAGTTACCGTATTTAAACACGGTCATGTTTTAAAACATAACGTGCAGATAACCTTCGACCCCATGACGTAGGCACGTACAGAAAGCGCTGAAGTGCGCTCCAAGCAGGTGGCAGGCAGCCACATCAACAAAACGATGGAGGAAGATATTTTGGATAAAATTCTTTCGGGAGTTTACATTCTTAAAAGAAAGGAGGGACAAACTATTCGTGTGGTTGGGAAAGATTCAGTGAAGTAAGAAGCTCAATATTATAACGTGTTTTTAATGAGGCGGGGCGGGGCGGGTTGTAAAACTAGACAAAGTGGTGCGGGGCGGTTTGGTGCGGGTCAGACTTTTTTAAATCTGCGGTACCCGTGGGTTGAACAAAACCCTAACCCGTGCATCTGCGCGCGTCCGAGACAGCAGAAATATTGCGTGTGATCTCGCGAGAAAATATGCCCTTTACAAAAAAAAAATTATTTTTCCAATACAATTTATTTTAATGGTCTAAAAGACTATAATAGGACGTAGATATCCACGGTATTATAGGTGATGACTCCTTTAACTGATTAGACTAAGTAAGGAGATCTGCTACAGCTGGACTCCAACTCCAAGGCCACTGGTAGCTCAAAGAAAAACATTAAACCATTGCATACACACCTACAGAGGGAAACTGAAAGATAACTGAATGTGTGCACTTCAAACAGCCACCTAAGCAGTCAACCCATAGAAAGAAAAGACAAACACTCAAATAAACAAACATTACCAGACAGCCGTTCTCCTGAGGTGTGACAGCAGGGACAGCTGTCACAGTCTGTCTGTCTGTCAGCAGCACAGCCTCCACAGGAGACACCTCCGTTTCATTAGACTTAAGGTGGTCCTTAGTTGACCAGTTGTTTTGTTATGATTGCCTGCCTCGGAAGCTGCAGGAAATCTAACAGCTCCAATCTGTTTCAACTAGCAATTGGAAGCAGGTCTGTGTTTGAGATAAGTGGATGTTGGTGAAAGATTATCAGATTTTCCAGAGATGGATTCATAGGTTCTCTTGAACAGTAAACAACGCCTTGGTGCCTTGGTTGATTTACCAAAAATGGGAAAACAAATATTAGCAGCAGCTGGGTCTGACTTTTACACTTTTACCTCCATTTTGTCTTTACAAAGTTGGACTACAGGCAAAATGTTTAATTTATATTACTCGCTTATGAGGTAGTGTACCTCATAATGGGTGGAAACACCAACTGTGTGTTCTCCTTTATGGACCAGAGTGCAACTGGACAGCTGAGTCATACCAAATCTGCTCAGTCAATTCAAATTTTGTTGGACTCTTGCAGGGCGGTTGATGTGTGGTGTTCTCAGAATCCTACTTCAAGGGCGTACTCGTTTTTTTTCTATGTTCATAAAACTTTCTCCCAAATTGATTATTTTTCTGTGGATGCTAGAATTTTACATATGGTGAAGGAATGTGACTGTGGCGCCATTGTTGTTTGAGATCATAGACCTCTCGGTATGACATATTCTATCCCGAGCTCATGACCGGTGTCATGTTATTTCTTATTTATTTTTTAATCTTTACTTTTACCATTTGCTGCTCAGAGCTGACCTGTATCACTTGCAATGTTAGCATTAACATACAATGCCCCCCCAAAAAAGTCACCACCTGGATTTAACTAAGCAAATAGGTAGGAGCCTCCTACTGGATAATTACTCAAGTTATTTAACCCCAGCTGGTGCAATGAGTTGCTTCTCATTTCTTCAACAACCATGTGGAAAGACACATCTGGTGGTCGTGGAAAAGATGTTAGTCTGTGTGAGAAGGGTCACATCATTGGCATGCATCAAGCAGAGAAAACATCTAAGGAGATTGCAGAAACGACTAAAACCGGGTTCAGAACTGTCCAACGCATTATTATAAACTGGTGTGATGAGTCCAGATGGACCCTGTTCCAGAGTGATGGGTGCATCAGGGTAAGAAGAGAGGGTTCAGTTTTGGGACCCCTCTTGTTCATTATGTATATTAATGACATAGGACAAAATGTGTCAGATGCTAATCTGCACTTTTACGCTGATGACACAATCATTTACTGTTTTGGAACATCCCCCACTAAAGCTGTTGAATTCTTACAGAAAGCTTTGAATGAGGTCCAACAAACACTTCTGCAGTTAAAATTGGTCCTCAATGCTGACAAAACTAAACTAATGTTGTTCTCAAACTCTAAAAAAAGACCTCTAAGTATGCCCCCAGTGACCACTCTGGAGGGAAATATCATAGAGGTGGTCCACACATACAAATACCTTGGTGTCTGGCTCGATGACTCCCTCTCCTTCAAGCCCCATATAGATAATCTTGTGAAGAAACTCAAACTCAGACTGGGTTTCTTTTTTCGAAATAAACTGTGTTTTTCTTTTGAGGCAATAAAACGACTTGTTACTGCAACATTTCTGTCTGTTCTGGATTATGGAGACCTTTTGTATATGAATGCCTCAGCACAGTGTCTTGGTAAGATTGATGTGGTTTATCATGCCTCGCTGAGGTTTATTACTAACTGTAGACCACTGACCCATCATTGTGAACTGTATTCTCGAGTGGGATGGCCTTCTTTGTCCACCAGGAGGTTGGCACATTGGTACACTTTCATTTACAAGGCCATGCTTGGATTACTACCCAACTACATCTGTAACTTAATCTCACAGAGAAGTGTAACTTCTCACAGTCTGCGTGCAAACGATCAGTTGTTACTCTGTGTTCCGTTTGCTCGCACTGAACTGGGTAAAAGGGCTTTTGTTCACTCTGCTCCTTCTGCATGGAACAGGCTGCAGGAAAACTGGAAACTAACCGAGCTCATCTCCTTGAATACAATACAAAACCAGACTGAGAGCCCTTGAGACAGATTCCCTGTGTTGTAATTGCCTTCTGTAATTCTGTACATAACATGTCTGTGTAACTGAAAAATATATATATATATATGTTGTCACTGTAACTTTTGCTGCCTCTTGGCCAGGACTCCCTTGAAAATGAGGTTTTTAATCTCAATGGGACCTTCCTGGTTAAATAAAGAATACATAAAATAAATAAATAAAAAGAAGAGAGGCAGATGAAGTGATGCACCCATCATGCCTAGTGCCTACTGTGGGGGCAGTGCTGTGATCTGGGGTTGCTGCAGTTGGTCAGGTCTAGGTTCAGCAACAGGATGTGCTCCAGAAGGTTGAGTCCTTGAGTATTCATTTAATTTCAAAGTGCATCTACACCTCTAGATGTCATTAAATTTTGAAGATGCAAATTTATTTAAAATATTTTACCTGGAATTTTTAAATGATTAATAAACTGTACAAAGATGGAGTTATCCAGTCACCTTGATTACTTTGTACGGCAGAACTCTTTTGATTCCATGTATTTGATTTCTTAACCACCACTTAGTGTGTTTATTTACCCTCAGCTTATTTGTGCAAACAACTACTGACATTGGAGACTAAAGAAGCATCTGTTTAGCGTATAAAAAGCTCATAAGCATCCTCACCATCAGATGCTGCCAGAACTGTGACTATGACATCAACCCCAATCCTCGCTTTCTGGCTTCACATAACACAGCATCCTGCTATTATATTCACACCAGTTTCTTTTTAAATGTGTTCTTCAAAGCAAGGGAGAGAATCTGAAGCAAGGCAGGAAAAGTCAATGCAGTGCCCCTCTTTATTTATTTCTCTTTCCCCCCCCCCCCCCCCCCCCCCCCCCCCCAGGTCTAATCCCTCTTACCAGGAGAGCGATATGCATGTTTTGACTTTGCCCCAAATTTCCTGTTGTTTATGCATCCTTTGCCAAACCACGTGGATCCCCGTTGAGTCACATAATCTTATTGATGCCAGTTTGGCAGCGCTGCAGATATAGCACTGCCTCCTGTCCCAGGTCAGATCACTGGAGCGGAGCAGCAAATAAAATGTCTTTGCATCTCTTAGCTTTCATCTTTCCATCTGCTGGTCCTAGTGAAAGCCTTTGGTCATGACGTCTACGGTTCTCATAAGCCATTTTCCTCAGAATAAAGTCTTTACCGCTTCTCACCCAACCAGTCACCCCACTGCAGCCAGTTCCTCGTAGATTAGAGAGGAAAACAAAAAAACGGGACCTTTCATTTAACATGCATCAGTTAAGTTTTGAACCACGTTGATGTAAAGACGAAACCATTATTTACTGCACCATCTGTCAAGATGACCTTTAAATATTTCTTTGCCTCTACCTCTCAGCTCGTACGTACACCAGACCTTACATCTGTGTCTTTGTCATGGTAACTAAGCAAACAGGTACGAGCCTCCTATTGGATAATTACTGCATGGGTGATTATCTTTCAGCTGCAACAAGTTATTTAACCCCAACTGGTGCAATGAGTCGCTTCTCATTTCTTAAACAACCATGAGGAAATAAAAATATCACATGGTAAAAAGCTCCAAAAAGTGGAGGAGATGGCCTCTTTAAATGCACTCTATAACAACACGAATCAACACCACGTAGCAAGCGGGGAGATTAGGGGTCTTCTCACACCTCTGATCTCAGAGACTGGAGTGGGAGCTGGTTGTCTGGTTGGGGTCTGGGGTAGTGGGTCGCTTTGCCCTACGTTGGGCGGGGTGGCGCGTGTACACATGCTTTTGTATATGTAAGGTTTCTCCATAGGAGTGTCCAATATTGAGTGTGAGGGGCCACAGACCTGCCCCCCAAGACCCTTTGAAAACATGGAGGAGATCTGAGCCATCCAGAGGTTCCTTCAGAGCATAAGAACCCCAGGGAGACTGCCGCAGGAGCAAATAGTGGATCTTTTGTGTGTATAGAAAAGGTTTCAGATCTTTGAGCTCAACTTATGAAAAATGGGAGCAATAACAAAAGTGTTGGTTTACATTTGTGTTGAGTACTTTGTCATTGTTATACATGAATCAGAGTTATTTAAACAGATTTAATGTGCAAAACCTACTTCAGAACATCCAAAGTATCACATTAGTTTTGGAAAAATGTAGACATATTTTATCAGACTGGTGCAAAAGCAAACCACTCATTCAGCATGGTGGAGTATCTGATCACATTAAACTGTACCTCAGAAGAATAATGCTGTTGTGCGAACACCAGCAGAAGACTTTACATGACGTTTCCTCCGTAAAACATATCAAAAATCTCTTTATTTGCTCATAGCAGGGATTGAATCACAGATATTTTAAAGGTCTCTTTCACTGAAAAAACGTATAATATTTGTTCTTTTTTTAAATACGACCAGTCACTATCACTTGTATTACCTGCAGGAAGGAAATGCACAGGAAAATGATCGGAGTTTGAAAACGTTATTCTCTTCTACCTCACAGGGAAAGTTATTTTTATTTTTGGCCTGGGACCGTGGAAGGGTGTTGATTAAGCAGCCAGAAGAGCAGGGTGTGTCTCGGCTAGTAGAAGCTAACCATTAGCATTTGCAACCCCACGACACGGCGGAACACGTTCAGGCGTGTGTTATTTGTGAAGATAAAACGTCAACGTTGGATTTTATTACCTAAGAAAGAAGAGTGAACGAAGGCAGCAGAAGAGTCGCATTGCTGTGAGCCAATCAGAGATGAGATTTTTGAATATCATGAATATTAATGAGTAGGAATTCAATTCCTGCAGTTTTTCTCCTCCAATTCAATTCAATTCAATTCAGTTTATTTATATAGCGCCAAATCACGACAAGAGTCGTCTCAAGGCACTTCACAAAGTAAACATTTCAATACAGTTCAGTTCATAAGCCAATCAGTAAAAAAGTTTCCTATATAAGGGACCCAGCAGATTGCATCAAGACACTGACTAGTGTCATTGTGTTGGTACAATCCTCATACTAAGCAAGCATTTAGCGACAGTGGGAAGGAAAACTCCCTTTTAACAGGAAGAAACCTCCAGAGGATCCTGGCTCAGTATGAGCAGCCATCCGCTACGGCTCACTGGGGGTTGAGAAGACAGAGCAGGCACAGGCACACCCCGCACCCACACACACACACACACACACACACACACACACACACACACACCACATATATCAAGTAGTGTTTCTATGGCTACACTGTGATTTCTTAGTAGAAGTTCTATTTAGTAAGAGTAAGAGAAACTTTATTGTCTTTATCTGAGTGAATCTATAATTAATTCAATAGGTGAACTAATAGTAGCACATTCTATGTTAAAGAAAGTAAGATGTAATATCAGGAAAGGGAGAATGTTAGGTGGTTGGCAGCAGTGTGCCAGCCGATGGCCCCCTCCATGAGGCCACCACAGCTCAGCAGAACGCCAGTGTAGCTTCTTCTGGGGAGAAAAACACTTAGAGAGAAAATAAAGTTAACAGCTG